>VMOF01000220.1:6072861-6095361 GCA_011764245.1 Trialeurodes vaporariorum
AGCTTGAGAGACAAAAAAGCGCAGGGAAAACTTATGGCAGTCCGGTCAAGTCAATTTTTGAGGATGTAATCTTGGTGAGAAGAACGGCGCAGCGGCCATAGCGTAAAACCAAGCTGAGAACTCATTACATACGAATCTTTCTTTTGGAATCCGTGGAAATGAAAGCAAAAGCCAGGAGTAACAATTCTTCGAAGCTCTTCAAAAGAAAAATAAATGCATGGTCTATGTGGGTCAGAAGGTTACATCGGCGCAAACCGTTTGAGTTGCTTCACAGTTACTACGATGAAGAGTATAGAAATAAATGAGTAAAGAAAGAGCTAGGTGTTAAAAATGACTAAACTGTATGAAATTCAGCTGTATATATATTTTGTTGCGATTTAAATGTTTTGTCTTAATTTATAATTACTCAATTTAGGCCTGTGCGATGTTCGATACATCGACGCTTGTTCGATGTTTAATGGACATCGAATGCCGTTCGATGTCTCATGAGATACATCGAAACATCGATTTACATCGAAACATCGATTAACATTGAAACATCGATTCACATCGAAACATTACAACTTCGATCCAGATCGAAAAATCGATTCATATCGATTTTTCCGACCAAAGGGTCGTGTTGGCCACTGTTCCAATCTATCTTTAAAACAAAAATCAAGAAATATGACAGTTTTTTGTTGACGTTTTGGTATTTTGATGTAAATGTATGCTTACATGCAGATCGATTTTTCGATGCATATCGATGTTTCGATGTTTTTAAGTAAATTAACGATTCGATACCGATCGATGTTTCAATGTGGATCGATGTTTCAATATTTTCCGATATTTTTCGATTTTTCGATGTTTCGATACATCGCTCCGATGTTGGAAATCGGCATCGAAGTGACTTCGATGGACCGAACGAGACATCGCACAGGCTTAACTCAATTTATTTAATTTTCTTAATAATTGAGCGTTGTATGTTTATTTATCTATCTATCTATTTCTTTATTTATTTATTTGGTGGAAAATCTTATTAGCACATACTGTCAGGCCAAGTGTAGCCAGGAGTAACATATGAGTTTTGTCCCACTCTTTTCCTTCACAGTATCTCCGCCCGTGGTGCAGAGAAAATCCGTCTCTAAAGTCTAACTGGCCACTTCTTGAAGAAATGGCAGTATTTAATTAGATGGGATAATCTCTCATTAATAGTGCCCATCAGTGGCGGCTCGTGAATTTGCGATTCATCGATGTCTACTCCATTTAAAACTATAGAAAAGTATCGATTTCTTGCGGGTTCAATTGCACCCCCTGACGATCGATACTTTTCTATAGTTTTAAATGGAGTTGACATCGATATATCGCATTGCACGAGCCGCTGCTAGTGCCCATAACACTGCCATTGCGATCGCACGTTTAAAAGCATTTTATAAGTTTAGATTAGGTTAGGTTAGGTTAGGTTTTGAATGAATGAATTGAAACATCACAAGAAGTAATTAGATTCAGAATTGATATACATTGATATGTATTTAAAGTTGGAGGAAAATGACAGTTTGCAAAACTTATTTGAAGTGCGATGCATTGTGCATGTTGAATAATAAATTGCGAATTTTTATTCTTTGTTCTTAGGATGTGAGCTCAAGTCAATAAATGAATGCTTTGTACGTCGGTTGTCCTTCTCTTTAAGTTCCAAACATATCAATTGGTCACTGACGCAAGAAAATTGCTTTTTCCTTCCAAACGCTCAGAATTGATTTGATCGGGGTTTGTCAGTGGCTCTTAAACAAAGAACAACTCTGATCAAAGAGGAGCTTTACAACGGTTTGCTCAGATTTCTCAGCAAACATCGATCGTAGAAGCCAGCGAGGCAAGCTTGGAGTTTGCCCCGTTAAGTTTCCATTTTAAGACGGACTTCATCTTGATAGATGGTCAGCCGGCTGGTATCGCTAGATGTTTACGTTTTGTAGAGATTTTGCCTGCCTCGACAAGCGCACTATGGTTTGAGATAGAATAGAAAGTGGCAAAAAACCAATGAAAAACGATATGTAATTAAAAATTGTCGTTTCGGATCATTGAAGCTTGATTTAAAACTTTACAGTCACATTTAATGGTTTAAATTACTTGCTAATAGTATTTTCTGTGATTAAAATTGGTCTAGATAGTTTTTAAATTATAAGTTGATGAGAAATTGAATTTTTGATTTTTTGCCACATTTTGGCAATCTCAGACCATAGTGTGGCGTGACACCTGGTGGCAAAAGTTTAAATCACGGGCGTTGTATTTGAACTGCATTTAGGACTTGGGAACTGAAAGGTTATATGATATACGAGAATTTTCCCGGCTTAGTATGGTGGTATAAAGAACGCCTATGATCAATAACGAGTTGCCGGTCTGAACTCAACGTCAGCGATTTTCATTCATCAGTATTTTTTTTTTTTTTTTTTTTTTTTTTTTTTGCCAATTTTACAAAATTTGTTGATGCTTTTGAACTTCCATAACTTTATATACGTCTTCACATTCTTCAGCTTTTTCACTTTTTTATCTCTCAAGATAAAGGTAAGTTATTTCTCTCTCGAACTGAGCACACCTTATTTTAATTTGTGTTTAACTTTTCAACTTCTTCAGTGAGTGCCCCAATCGAATGTATTGAATGAACAGTTACTATAAATTCTAGAATGATTGGGCAACTTACAAAATGAGATGTATGGACATAAATGGATGGATGGATAAACATGTGTAAATGTGTACCTAAATGTGCAAATGCGTTCATTCAATACATTCGATTGCCCCCCCCCCCCCACATTCATTGAGGAAGTTGAAAAGTTAAACACAACTTATACGCAGATTAGAGAACAAGCAGCATACTATAGAGAGATACACGTGAAAGAGCTGAAACTCTTTGATTAACAGAGCGGACTTTCCCGATATCTTGATTATTTTAGACCCAGCCTGGACCGATTTTCGGGATATTTGATCTGATACGCAAATACAATGTTTAATAGGTACAGTTTATGTTCATCACGTACAATAATGTCGGATAACGTAGAAGCCTTAACTCAGAGGTAAGTCAAGGATGGAAAGTACTCTTCCATCCCCCTTCCAATCCTTAAATTTCACTTTTTTTCAACAGGAAATAATCCTAAATTGTTTAATGCAATGCTACAAATTTAAAATTTCACAGCCGTGTCACCAACCCCTCCCACCTACAACTTTTTGAATCCGCTACTGCCTCGACTTAAAGCTCCGCAGCGAGGAACCTCATCATTGAGATGCTTTTGTCTCGAGAAACTTATTTAAAAATGCTTTCAAAACTACCAAGATTAAAGGTGTGGGTTTCCTCCAAAGCTTTGATTCCTTTCATGATTACGGGGGAGGGATAATATAAGCTCGAAAAATGCGACCCAATTTAGACATTATACAGCATCCATCTGAACCGCGCCACGCCACTATACCGTTCAGATCATTACAACAAGACAGCGAAGTTGGGATTAATTAAAGAGAAAAAGAAGCCGGGGGAAAAGCAGAGAACATTATTTTGTAAAAAGGGGAGGGGGGCGCCAGGCGAAGCAAAACAAGTTTGTGTAAAATGAGTGAGGGTGTGTGTATGGAATAATGAACTGATGTTGCTGAGGAGGTATAGCGCAGCATCAGAGTGTGTACGCCATGGAAGAAAGTTTCGACCGAATAAGTTTTCCCTGAGAGTTGGAGACTCACTCTTTAGTTTTGATAAATGCGCGATCGGAGACGAACTCTGGGACCGGGACACGTGACAACGCAGCGTCTGACAAACAAGAGAGTGCAACTTTTACGCCTCATTTTCTCCTTCACTTCAGCGCGACGCATGACGCGACACAGGACGTTTTCTATATACTTCATCCTTATGTTTCCTCGTTGCCACCTGCTGATGCGAGTTTTAAGGGACTCGGATGCGAAACGTAAGGGGCTAGGTACACTGTACAGGTATATTGAGCTGATGTGAGTGTCTTCCCGAAGTTCTCGTCTCTTCTATTTAGTTCGTACTCCGATCTTGCGGAAGTTCAGCAAATGACGCTGCGATAATTTTGAGGCAGGCAAGCTTTGACATTTTGATCATATACTTAATTTATTTGAAACAATAATGGGAGAGAGGATGTTATTCTTCAACTCAATTTTATTCATGGGTGGCTATAAGAAATTTGTCCATCTCTCTCACTATGGCGGATACACGAATGGGGCTATTGCACACTTTTGCTATAAACAATTTAATAGTCGATTATGGCGTAAAAACCTCAAAAAATAACGATGGCGGCACTAAGAACTTCCAATATCCACTCCTAAACTCAATAAACGCAGTTATTTGCGCGAGCGTAATGGTGGCCGAAGGCACTAACAATGGGAGATTCCTATCTTAATTTCGTCACTCTTTCTATGCTGACAAGGATGATTCACAGAGTAATAATTAGTCATCAGAGTGATGATCCACATCCGATGAATGGTACCGCAACACCAAGTGACACCGGTGTCAAATGAAAGTAGTCTCTTATTGGTCACTTCTTGATGGAGTTTCAGAATTGTTAGATGGGAATCTCCCATTGTTAGTGCCTTCGGCCACCATTACGCTCCCGCAAACAACTGCGTTTATTGAGTTTAGGAGTGGATTTTGGAAGTTTTTAGTGCCGCCATCGTTAGTTTTCGAGGTTTTTACGCCATAATTGACTATTAAATCGCTTATAGCAAAAGTTTGCAATAGCCCCATTTATCCTTCTCTCTCTTTCCTCATTCGAATGCGTGTGTTAGCAAAGGATAGATCACGGGCAGTCAGGTGATTTTCGCCCCCTCTTCAATCCTTTTCTAACACAAGCTTTCAAATATGCAAAGAGAGAGAAGGAAAATTTCTTGGATCCGCTAGCTGTCTCTCTCTCTCTCTCTCTCTCTCTCTCTCTCTCTCTCTCTCTCTCTCTCTCTCTCTCCTTCCATTTGAGCACTTGTGTTTGAAAAGGACGGCATAGGGGCCACACGTGACTTTAACGTCAGCGGAACTAGGATTTTTTGCTGAAAGGGGTGGGGGTGGGGGGCTGAGCAAGGCAAAAAGACAGATGGCTTTTTCTTTTCGTTCTATTTGTTTCATCCTAGATAACTGCAACCATCGAGTTCCTTGATGACCCTTTTTCACTAACAACCTAGGCCAATTTTGGGAGGAAACACGTGCATTCAGTATTTGGCAACCTTTTTGTTTTGTTGCTCCTTTGAATTCTCCATAAGAGCAAACTTTTTGGGATATGCCAAATCCATTGGCGAATGACTACACGTTTTTTGTTTCCAATATTTTCTTGTGGCAAAGGGGGGCTAACCCCCCCCCCCCCGCCCGCACCTATTACCGCCTATGGACTTAAGCATCATTTACTGTATTTTTGTAACAGACGCATTCAAATGGAAGGGGGGAGAGAGAGAGAGAGAGAGAGAGAGAGAGAGAGAGAGAGAGAGAGAGAGAGAGAGAGAGAGAGAGAGAGAGAGAGAGAGAGAGAGAGAGAGAGAGAGAGAGAGAGAGAGAGAGAGAGAAACAGTTTTATTTAATGCTCAATTCGCACATATTTACAAAAAACAAAAACAATCTTAATTTTAACTAAACAGAATAAGTTAAAGGAACAAAAAAAGAATAAGTTAAAATTAAATTAACAAAGAAAAGGGGGGAAACAGTGCGGATTGAGCAAGGAGGCAGGATTAGGACTATTTAGTCCTCTCTTCCACCCAACCTCCTTGCTCTCACTCGTTTGCTTCTAATGAGGCAAGCACAAAATGAAAAACAATAGAGAACGGTTAAATTTTACAGAAAAATATAAATGGTTATGGTGACATAGTAAATAAAAGTAAATAAAAGTAAATAAAGGTAAAAAAAAAAAAAAAAAAATGGTTCGTATAAGGAGAGAGAAACAGAGAGAAAAACTAAAGCAAAACAAAAACAAACAAAAAATACGTTCTATGTGTATGTTTGTATGCAAGTAATTAAAATAAAATTATTGTGCTTTTAATAAATTCTCTAACTCCTCCCTTGAAACAATCGAGAAACCTTGAAACAAGAGAGAGAGAGAGAGAGAGACGAATTCCTGCATTCGCCCATGATTTTCTACACAACTGATGAATGAAACGGCCACAGAGCAAAAGATATGAAAAATTGAAAACCCTTGAGGGCGATCGACTCCATTTTCCAAGCTGAATCGATAGAGGGGGTGGAAGGGGGGGGGTTGGCGACATCACTTTTTTGCCCATCATGTGATGAGCCCAGAGGCGGATCCAGCCCTTGCGAACAGAATAATGGTTGGACGAATTTTCATGGGTAGCTATACTTATTCACAATCTGCGACCACATTATTAGGCCTGCCTTTTCACTCCGATTTCGCATGTATTCGACAAAAAATATTTGAATTCCACTCTAATTTCGGTCCAAATGGACAAAAGTTAGCTGTCAAAAAAAAAAAACAAAAAACAACACAAAAAATAAAACAAAAAATTAAGTAAATAAAATGAAAAAAAATCTCAAAAATTAAATTGAAAGAAGATGTCTCTTGAGTGAAACGGGTTAAATTATTCTGATCATACAGTCTCAGTCACCAACGCCAACCCTCCAGACCGTTTAAAGTGTAATCCGAATAGTTCAAAAGGGGATCGATTAAGTATGTAATAAAAAACGGCACAAAATAATCTACAACTAGCCCACTAAACATTTTACTTCACAATATTCAAAATATAACCCTTATGACTGTTCCGAGGATGAATATGTATAGAAGCGATTAAGCCAAATATAATATGCTTGTATCAATGGCAACGCCGCGTTTCTCTCTCACGGGATATCTAGAGCAGATTTTTTTTCCGCCCAGCATCCCAGAGACATTCCGAGAGTTAAACGAGATGAAGTCAAAGCACTGGCGCAACCAGGATCTCTTTCTTCCATCTCTCTCATTTCCCATTTGAATGTAAAAGTAGGAAAAGGACAGAAAGAGGGGGTTTTGTCCCGTTCTCCATCCTTGTCTAACATATGTTTTTTAATGGAGAAAAGAGTAAGATGAAGAAACTCTCGGTGCGCTACTGAGTCAAAGGTCTGAGTCCACTTTATAGCAGTGTTTATTTTCATAAATAATGAAATTTCTCCTTTTTAAGCATCCAACAGCCTTTCATCAATTTAATCTATCCTATTTTTCTGTAACATCTTCGAAAGTCTCGATTCTTGGAATGCTTCAGTGTGAAGACCTTTACAAACTGCTGCTTGATTGCACAATGCACAGTGCAGTATTGGGTCATACCCGTGCGAGGAACTCACCGGACATCCTCAGTCGGCAGTACTTCTGGTACAGGGCTGCCGTTTTGCGTATAATCAATGCTATTTTTCAATTCACCGATGATTCCACTGGATGAGAAAAGATTACACAGTTCAGTTCAGTGCATGACTGCAATGAACTAAGATACTCGCATCTGCAATCTTTTCTCAACCGATGGAGTCGTCGATGACTTTAAAAAACTTTCGAATATTTTAATTAATCAACGGAGTTTCCACCGATTAAGGAAAGATTACAGATCCGAGTATTTTCGTGCATTACAGTCATACACTGAACTGAACTGTGTAATCTTTTCTCAATCGGTGGAATCATCGGTGAATAGAAAAATAGCATTGATTATACGCAAAACGGCAGCCCTGTTCAGGAACCTCGGGAAGCTCCCTACATTTTTTTACGTTAGAAAACGTTCCGCTATAGGGGGGCTGGGTTTTAATCCTCCGTTATTATTTAATTAAAATAATTAACAATGCGGGCAAGTTGACGGCATGTCTCATAGAATTTAATTAATTCAAACAAATCACTCGTCTGTGTTTTAAACAACCACAAAACCTATAGATGAAAAACCTTTGGCTGTAACTTTTCTTCCAACCGGGGGGGGGGGAGGGGGGAGGAACTGGCTAAAAATATAGAATAAAAGTGAAAAAGTAAATGAAATATTTTGGGATTGCTTAAATTAGGGGGACAGTAAATAATAACGCACACTTGCTTTTTACTGGACCGATATGATATATTATTTTTACTCATATACGACATCACTCGACTGTGAAAAAAACACCCTGTACTAGCATGGACAAAGATATATGAATAGGGTATGCAATACGAAATGCACAGTATACCATTCAAGACACGTGTTAAAGGTGTGTTGCGTATTGCATATCCCGGCCGTATATCGTTGTCCCCGCTAGTACAGTGTATCATTAGTACCTTCTGTAATCTTGTAGAAGAAAACTTTGATGCTTTGCACATTACAGTAGTCCCTCGATTATCCGAACCTCGATTATCCGATCCCCTATTATCCGAACATCCGGAAATCGGGTGAAAACGAATCTTTTTACCTGGGGTTTCCCGCGCATTGTCCTATTTACCTCTTTTTCTTTGGGGTTTCCTGCCACATGTTTGTCTATTGGTCTAATTGCGCTTTTTGTATTTTATTGTATCTTTTGACCTGGGTTTTCCCACCTTTTGTCTGTTGGAAGAAAGGGGCGAAAGTCCCCAGTCAATTAAGCAGGTGTGTGCGCTCAGTTTTCTGCACATGTTAAACGTATAAAAACAGGCTAAATCTTCCATAATCTAAAAGCTCCCTCGATTATCCGAATTTTTCGTTATCCGAACAACCCACCGCCACATTAGGTCGGATAATCGAGGGACTACTGTATTTTCAGACCCATACAAGACGGGTTTTGTTACTTATTTAATTTTATTGTATACATTTTAGACCGTTTTTAGTTGTTTTACTTACCTCACTAGCTCGTAATTTTACAGTCCTAGCTTGAAGTCCCATTCTATTCCGTTTGGTTTTAAAATAAAGTTGAGTTCATTACCCTCGTAGCACAACACTTACTCCGGATTTCATTTTTTCTTGCGAATCTCCCATACATCACTTGAACTATACATACGTGCGAAAAACTTATTTTCTACGCACCTACTCACAACCGTCACGAAAACCATAAGTCACGTTGATGGCCTTTGTAACCCCTCAAAATTATCGGAATTTCAGCTACAATTAAGAAGTTTTACAACGGACTTAGCAGCTGTTAGGGAGTTAACATTTCTCCCATTACAAAGTCTAAATTCTATCGAGTATTCAGGTGTTTTTTTGAAAATAAGTCTAGCTGAATCTAAAAATTCCTCGCGTCAGAGAGCTTATGAATTTTGAAATTCTTCTCACTAAAACCTATATGGATTCCGTCAGTGAGATTCAGAGGCGTCGCGTGCAATTTGGCAACAAATGTATTCTATCCATTTAAACTCATGCGAGAAATCGAATTTTATTCAGGGGGTGCACAGTGCACAACGAAAATTCGATATATTTAATGAGTTTAAATGGAGCAGTTGCATTGTTGCCAGATGGCACGCGACGCCACTGGTGAGATTGATGTTTTTTTATATTCAATTTTGTATTTAATGAATGATTCCAAGCTGCCCCTCGTATAATGGAGCTGTTGCAAACTTTTGCTACAGGCTTATAAATAGTTGATTATGTGGTAATACCCTGTAAAAATAACGATTAGCGCAGTAAAAAATCACGAAATCCACTCCTAAACTCACAAAATGCTTTTAAATGCGAGACCGTAATGGCGGCCGAGGCCGCGGTTTCCTTATGGCAATTATACGCTTCTTCTTCTTCTTGTGTGGTGTTGCGAGAACACCTCGTTTAGATGGCGCTGATTGATGATAGGGAACCCCAATGAAAACCGCGGCCCCGGCCGCCATTACGGTCTCGCGTTTAAAAGCATTTTGTGAGTTTAGGAGTGGATTTCGTGATTTTTTAGTGCGCTAATCGTTATTTTTACAGGGTATTACTCCAAAATCAACTATTAATAAGCCTGTAGCAAAAGTTTGCAACAGCTCCATTGGTAGGTAGAGAAAACGATGCAAAGAATTGAGCATTCCCTTCTTTCGCACCAGTAACCGAAAGAAGTAGACAGAGTAAGCTGAAAAGCTTAAAACTAATTCATTAAAGGTCAGTTGTTCAGAGTCAGACTGAGTAGAATACAGTGTAAGGGAGGAGGAGGGGGAGGAGAAAATATTGGTTGATTTAAAAGGGAAGGAAGAAATATATAAAATGTGTGCAAAGAAGTAGAAAATTCTTCATTTAAATTCGATCCGTTGCATGCTGGCAGGGTGAGCGGCCGGCTGGGCGGGGGGGGGGGGGGGGGGGGGGGGGGTGGTAGCGAAAATGTCGATTAATTAAATCGCGAGAAAGTGGTTTTATCACGCGGAGCAATTTGAAGCGGAGCTGCACGGAATTGAAATAAAGGGTAAAGATGCGACAGACGACGCGATGTTGCGTGCGCCTTTGATGTCTGAGATACCGATCGCAATACACATGGCAAATGGCAAGTGGCGTCGGCGCACTATGGTCTGAGATCGAAAAAAAGTGGCCAAAAATCAGTGAAAAATAGTCATCAAAAATCATCGTTTTCAACCTTTTAAAGTTAATTTAAGACTTTATGGTAACACTTTTAAGTTTAAATCACTTGTTAAAATTGTTCTCTGTAATTGAAATCGGTAATAAAAGTTTATAAATGATGAATTTATGAGAAATTCACTTTCTGATTTTTGGCCACTTTTTGACGATCTCAGACCATAGTGCGGCGGTGGAGCAGGAACTTCACCATTTGTACGCAACTCATGCAGCTTTTAGCCCGCTCCGCTGGTGATAAATTAGAATCGAACTCTTTGACCATGCGAGAGACGCGGATTAGCTCGACCGACCGAGTAGGTAAGATCCACCATCGATCCACTAGTGTTATGCCATCCCCTCACTCACACCCTCACAAAGGTGTATCCACCTTACCGCAAAGTTGGCGGTCACCGGTCTATGTCCGTTGAGTTCTGACATTATTTCGGACAGACACGGTTTGTTAGTTTAATTTACAAGCGCTCACGAGGGCGATTCTAGGCAATGAGCTATAACTTTAGAGTGGCACATCAAGGAACGTTCCGCTGGTTCATTGTTGTCACCTAAGGCGCCGCCATCTTGCCGTAAAAATCGATTTTGAGGTTAAATTTTGTTGGATGTTTCCGGTCGTTTCGTAAACAAACTCGGGCATCGCCGGAAACGACCTGCAAAAATTAACCTCAAACCTTGGAATCTGCCAATGAGCTGTAACTTTAGAGTGGCAGTGGGCTGGTCCACCTTGTGCCGCACAGAGTAGAAGGAATCCCGGGAAAAAGCGGAGTTTGGACGGCAGATTCCAAGGTTTTGAGGTTAAATTTTGTAGGTCGTTCGGAATTTGGCGGGAATTTGGACGGCAGATTCCAAGGTTTGAGGTTAAATTTTGCAGGCCGTTTCCGACGATGCCCAAGTTTGTTTACGAAACGACCGGAACAACCTACAAATCTTAACCTCAAAATCGATTTTTACGGCAAGATGGCGGCACCCTAGGTGACAACAATGAACCAGCGGAACGTTCCTTGATGTGCCACTCTAAAGTTATAGCTCATTGGAATCTGCCAGGAATCTGCCGTCCAAATTCCTGCCAAATTCCGAACGACCTACAAAATTTAACCTCAAAGCTTGGAATCTGCCGTCCAAATTCCGCTTTTTCCCGGGATCCCTTCTACCCTGTGTGGCACAAGGGACCAGCCCGCTGCCATTCTAAAGTTATAGCTCATTGATTCTAGGAGATGTTGGCAACACTGCGCGCCAAGAATCTCTGTAAAGGTTGGCACCTGTGAGGCCACAAGAAAGAAGACTCAATAAAGTCAAATCTTGCTCATTGAACATGGCGTTTTTAATTTATATTAATTTTGATCCTTATTTCAGTCTTCTAATAAAAGACAAATCTTTTATTAACATGGTGTGTCTTGCAAGTGTTATGCGTATTTTTAAAATATTTATGTCATGTGGCATTCAGGTGATTCTTTTTTAATCAATTATCAAGAGCAAAGCCTTTGCATGGCAATTTTCTGAATAATCTTGAGGAACCAAATGTCAACAAACAACTCTCATGGTCCTGGCTAAAGATGGGTAGAATAAAAGAGGAAACAGAAGCCCTTATCTCGGCAGCCCAAGACCAGGCGCTGAGAACTACTTAGATATGGCAGAGGTGTTATTTTAAGACGGATTAACAATATAATCTACGATTAACAAATTCACACCGACAGGAATATACAAGCAAACAAGCCAGACATCGTTATCCAGGACAACCGAAAAAAAGGATGCGATCTCCGAAAAAAAAAAAAAAAAAAAAGGCTCATACGCATATGGGCCTTTATTCCAGCTACCATCTCAATTGCGCTCAACTTTGGTTTCATCCCATAAACTTTCGAAAGAGTAGGTAAATGATTGATCAATGGTTTTTAATTTTTTTTTTTTCACCTTTCTGCCAAAACATTGTTGTAGTGAGCAGTTTACATCAGGCACATTTTATAATTAAAAATACTCGTAACTTGTTTTATAGTCAGTGGCGTCGCGTGCAATTTGGCAACACAGCTTGATATCCATTTAAACTCATGTAAAAGGTCGAATACCGGGGGTGCACAGTGCACAAGAAAAATTCGATGTATAGTTTAAATGGATGAGTCGCATTGTTGCCAGATGGCACGCGACGCCACTGTTTATAGTCTCTTTATCTGTCTTGACGAAAAAAAGAGTCCCAATCCACATGCCACGAGTTATCGAGAAATTTCACTTTAAAAGTAATATTTCTTGAGAGCAGATGATGCTAGAGATAAATCTAACTTTCATTTTTTGTAATTTGCACAATTCCTCCCGATTCCGAACCAGGGGGGGGGGAGAAAAGATTAATGTCCCTTCCTAAACTATATTTCCCGAGAAGAAAAAAAGACATGATAAAGAAAAGACGGGTGGCACCACGCCTCTGAAAAAAAAGCACACCGTGTAAATCCAGGACATTTATCTCGGTATCTGCGGTCGAGGTTGTGACGTGTGCGTTCATCATGAAGATAGTCGTAATTTAAAAAAAAAAAAAAAAAAAAAAAACTCTCGTCTGCATATTTCGTCTGGTAGGATCCTGAGATTTGGGCTGGGTGCGTCACGAAACAATATAACGAAAGAAAACTTGGAATACAGAATCTTCTGACACTGACCGCATGCATTATCAGAGCCGTTGTTCTAAAATTGTCAAGACAAAATCTCCGTAATATAGGGTCGGTATGATTTAAAATGTACAGGGTGGCGCAAAAGTCCGTTGCCCTCCTTTTATTTTTTGAACGGCTGCAGATAAAAAATTGAAACTTTGGGGTCTTGCGTAACTTTTTGAGAGCTTTCGCGTGAGGGGGTCAAAATTTTCAAAATCGTCCCCCTTAGCGGGGGATACGGTCCCAAACTCAAAATTTTCAAGTAGCACCCCTATCTTGTGATAGCTCATTCAAAAGAACATAAAATTCTAAGACTTTTGGCGCAAACCGGAGGTCGATATCGTTTTTCCGTTTTCGATATATCGAAGATCAAAGTTAGATTTGGACCCATTTTCAAAAAATCAGTCCTCCTATTTAAAAAGTCGAAATTTCAAAAACCAGTAGCCTAAAATACTCTAAACAGCAAGCACTTTTCAGAAAAAATACTGCTGTGACATAAATGTCAAAACTTGATTTGACAGCCTCCAAAAATTTCTAACGTTTTTACGCTCCCAGGGGGGCTGTCTCAAAAATCCCGAAAGAAGGACCCTATCGAGTGATACGTTGATCAAACAGGCGTTAAAAACTGAGCATTTTGGCGCAAACCTGAGGTCGATAGCATTTTTCGAATTCGAGATACCGATTGTCAAAGTTAGATTTTCAAAGTTACCTTGTACATGTACAGGGTGTTTCAAACCACCCGTCCACAATCTTTTTACCGCGAACAGCGGAAGATACGGAAATCCTGATGAAACTTTTCAAATGTTTATCAACCCTTAATACTTCAGGGAAAATATTGCCGACATGAAAAATATTCCCTTTTTTTGGCAAAGTTGGAAAATTTTAACAGCAGCGATTATTTAAAGGACCCTGCACTGCACACTCATTATAATTATGGGAGTTGGCGTCCGGTCGAACTTGCTGAAATTGAAATAGGTAGGTATCAGCGGCGAGGCGCGCGATTTGGCAACGTTCCTATTTCCCCATTTAAACACATTAGAAAGGTCGAAATGCCTGGTGATCGCAGATGACTGAAGCGTTCGACCTTTTCGGTGAATTTAAACGGAGAAAATACAGCGCTGCCAAATTTCACGCCTCGCCACTGGTAGGTATGTTAATGTGTAAAAGTCAGTGGCGTAGCGTGCGAATGGGGCTATTGCACACTTTTGCTATAAGCGATTTAATAGTCGATTATGGCGTACAAATCTCAAAAAATTGCGATGGCGGCACTAAAAACTTCCAAAATCCACTCCTAAACTCAATAAACGCAGTTGTTTGCGCGAGCGTAATGGTGGCCGAAGGCACTAACAATGGAAGATTCCTATCTTAATTTCGTCACTCTTTCTATGCTGACAAGGATGATTCACAGAGTAATTAGTCATCAGAGTGATGATCCACATCCGATGAATGGTGCCGCAACACCAAGTGACACCGGTGTCAAATGAAAGTAGTCTCTTATTGGTCACTTCTTGATGGAGTTTCATAATTGTTAGATGGGAATCTCCCATTGTTAGTGCCTTCGGCCACCATTACGCTCCCGCAAATAACTGCGTTTATTGAGTTTAGGAGTGGATTTTGGAAGTTTTTAGTGCCACCATCGTTATTTTTTGAGGTTTTTACGCAATAATTGACTATTAAATCGCTTATAGCAAAAGTGTGCAACAGTCCCATTGGCAACGTTGTAATGTGTCCATTTAAGCCCATGTAAAAAGTCGAATGCAAAGATGTTCACCGAACACCCAATAGTTCGGTCTTTTTCATGGATTTAAATGGACACATTGCAACGTTGTCAATTCGCACCCTACGCCACTGGTAAGAGTGTCTCAGCAGAGAGCCTATACTCTGTTCACGATAAGGAGGCGGTTGAGAATTCAGGCAGTATAATGCACTGTTTAGCAACAGTGCGGCTATACCGGCTACTTCAACCCTTCGCAGTGGCCGTTGTTCTTCTGACTTCTCTCTTGGCACGGAGGATTTCCAAGAACCGACAGACTCTAAAATTTACACACGTCCAGTAAAAATTGTGAACGGTCAAAAATACGAAAGGGCCCAAAACTCGGCAAAAAGAGTCGACTTTGAATATTGATGGCTCTCGTAAATTCGATATTGGACGAAATATCCTGAATTTAATTCGGACTGAAAAATACGAATTTCTGAGAGTCATCGATATCCAAAGTCGACTGTTTATGCCGAGTTTTGGCCCTTTAGGGCGAAAATTTCGTCCATTTTTTCGTATTTTCGACCGTCTGCAATTTTTACTGGACGTGTGTAAATTTTTGAGTCTGTCGGTTCTTGGAAATCCTCCGTGCCAAGAGAGAGTTCGGGAGAACAACGGCCACTGCCAAGGGTTGGAGTGGCCAGCATAACCGCACTGTTGCTAAATATATAGTGCATTACTACTTGAATTCTCACCCGCCTTCTTATCGTGAACAGAGTATAACTCTCACGTACTTAGATAGAATTTAAACGAAAGTTTTTCGATAAATTAGCGATTTTAGACGGGTAGCATCTTTGTTCCACCACGAATGATTTTCTTATGTAGAATGCGTCGGTAGTTAGGTCAGCGCATTGATAGCTTTTCTTTCCTTCCCTCCCTATACATAGCCAGGATATTGTCTTTCTCTCTCTCAGCCCATTTGAGCGCATGTGTTAGAAAAGGATGAACATAGGGGCTGTCGCGTGACTTCAGCCCCTGGTTCTACCATTGTCTAACGCATACGTTCAAACGGGCTAGGAAAGAGAAACACAATATCCTGGCAACGGTTATGCCACTAAAGAGCTTGTTCCAGAGGTGTAAGTAGAAGGACGCTAGCAGATATACTTAATCGTTGGCAAATTTCCAATCTCAAATCTTCAAATTAAAAAGAAACAAAATTATATCAAAGCCTTTCACTTTTTGGTTTTACAGATCTTCAATGAAAATACAAAGCTTAAATTCGATTCCATTAATTTCCATCATGCAATATGAGTAGTGACGTTCGAAAAATGTCAAAGATTATTTATCGGTCAGAGTCCACCAACACTTCTGAAATGAGCGGTAACTATAATTGTTTGCCAATCTATATGAGGATGTGGTATTGAGTATAAAAATGTACCGATATGGCAGTGGCGGCTCGTGCGATGTGGCAACAACGCAATCTCTTCATTTAAACCTATATAAAACAATCGATCATCAAGAGGTGCACTGCACCCCCAAGATATCGATAATTTTTCATAGGTTTAAATGGCAAAAAAGCATGGTTGCCAAATTCCACGAGCCGCCACTGCGATATGGTCATTAGTACAGTCCCTGTTTGACGAACAGTGTTCGTAGAGTTTTAAGGCAAGTGGTAACTTATGAGCGCCATCATTGGGTGCGGATTTTGCACCTTTGTTAACATGCTGAGCAGTGTTGCCAGATTGGGGTGAAAAAGCCGTACGTTTTACATTGATTTAAATGGGGACGATACGGCTTTTTACTCTCGATCTGGCAACACTGATTCTGAGAGCCGTTCTTGGTTTTTCGATCCACTGCAAAAATCTGAGTTTTATTTGACGGTGTAATAAGCTTTCACTGATTTTGTTGATCAACATCTTTTAACCCTTTAAAGATTCTTTAGGAAATTATAGACATTCTTGAGGTGCCTCATGATTGAAATCAACGAGTTCATCAACAATTAACTCGTTCATCCGTAAAATACCGTGGAACCCCCTTGTTTGTAAACAAATGTGCAAAACCGCATCCAATGGTAGTACGTATAGAGCCTTAACCCTTTCTGTCATGAATTATGAAAGAAGTGTCACTGTAAGGTGAAACCTATACCATTAAATTGAACGAACTCTTCTCATATGATTTCATGTGCGAGTCAATTTTTCCAAATTTCCACAAGGATCCATGTAAAATGGTCGACCATTATAATGGACACTGTGACGGAAAGGGTTAAACTCATTACCAATCAGCAGTTGACAGCCCTCTTGTCTTAATAACTCTCTACATACAGGGTCTCTAGTAATTATAGTAACCACGAACTTACTCCTGATGAGAAATGTATTGGTGAATTTGACCGGAGGCTAGCTGCCATAAGAGGCGGTGAGCAGTTAGATAAGAAAATGTGCATTAGAAAAGCATCTTCTCATTGGCGGATCCAGCAATCTGACAACAATGTATTCTCCCCATTTGATTGCTTGAAAAATAATCGATTTGTCATGGGGCTGTAGCCCTTTCAAGAATCGATTGTTAATCATGCATTCAAATGAGAAGGATGCGCAGTTGCCAGATTGCTGGATCCGCCTATGCATCTTCTCTTTTACTTAAAACCTCTTAACGGCCAAGCCCGAGATTACTCGGATCTCTCCTCGAGTCTATTTCAAATGGGGCTATTGCACACTTTTGCTATAAGCGATTTAATAGTCGATTATGGCGTTAAAACCTCAAAAAATAACGATGGCGGCACTAAAAACTTCCAAAATCCACTCCTAAACTCAATAAACGCAGTTATTTGCGCGAGCGTAATGGTGGCCGAAGGCACTAACAATGGGAGATTCCTATCTTAATTTCGTCACTCTTTCTATGCTGACAAGGATGATTCACAGAGTAATTAGTCATCAGAGTGATGATCCACATCCGATGAATGGTACCGCAACACCAAGTGACACCGGTGTCAAATGAAAGTAGTCTCTTATTGGTCACTTCTTGATGGAGTTTCAGAATTGTTAGATGGGAATCTCCTATTGTTAGTGCCTTCGGCCACCATTACGCTCCCGCAAATAACTGCGTTTATTGAGTTTAGGAGTGGATTTTGGAAGTTTTTAGAGCCGCCATCGTTATTTTTTGAGGTTTTTACGCCATAATCGACTATTAAATCGCTTATAGCAAAAGTGTGCAATAGCCCCATTGTCTTAGTGTTCATGTCGGAGAAACGCAAATATAGATGAAAACGCTACAGTAGATAAGGTCTCGTCGGACGCCTTCAATTCGTCGAATAGGCAATTCCAACTCCCGCGAGTACGAACATTTAACTACCTGCCCTCTAGAAACAGAGGAGTGGTGTTCTCTTGAAGTAACCTGGTCCTTAAAGGGTTAACTCTTAGTATCGATTTGCGTTTGGACGGTTAAAAATGAATTGTTTTTGGTACCTTTTTACTAGACGAGAGAAACGTATTCAAATGGAATACCACTGAGATTTCAGTTAGGGACTGATAGTGACCACGAAAGGAAGGATACGCATACCTACCTGGAACTCGAACATGTTGATAGGAACTTGGAAGTGATGAAAATTCATGATATTTTTGTGGAAGCATTGTGTACGCTTTTTTAAAAAATCCGGATTCTTCTCATTTTTCGTCAGCAATCAGCCAGCATGCGCGAGTGCGTCTCGTTAGTTTCTTCCGGCGCGGCAGTCCCCATTTGTTTTGAACTAACAAGGGGAGGTCACATCTGGGCCACCTCCGCCAACGCTCAAATACCTCAGGCATAAGGGTGCTTATCAACGCCTCGTCGTCAATTTATGCTAATGGGCCCTCAAAAGCTCAAAAAAGCGTTGAAAGTTCACGAGGGTTAAAATGCAAGAATTGCGCTCCTCAATCATAGGAAGACAAACTGGCGCAGCGGGCTGAGGCACGCACTTACGTATGTGCAACTTCGGCTCGAATCCCGCTATCGAACTGAAATATTTTGCGTTGCGTTGGTAATCTGTCTGATGGTTTCCTAATAGACCTGTTTAGTGATGACGTCACGATCAAAATTGGTTCCAAACAAATGCTCTATCTCGCTCAATCTCGTGGATTTACCCGTAAGGAATCAGATCCAAATTTTCGGACGCAAATTCATGCTAGTTAACCACCAGTTTTCTCAAATTTTATTGCACCATTAGATTCCACGTACCCACCTTAAAGTATCTTTTCACTCCGACATAATTCCTGAAAGATCACAAGTTAATTTACGATCGCAGAGAGTTGTATGTTTTTTCCTTGTCTTACTCACAAATAACTCACATTCTCTTATGGGAGTATCACCGCCATGACACTCACACATCCTAACCTCTCTTCGTATCGAAGCTTGTTCCAGGTATAACACATGGTGTGATGGTGCCGATGAGCCTATATCCTAGAATTTTGTGCCCTTAAGAAACTGTGAGTGTGACAAGGACAAAACATAAGACTTTCTTCGATACAATTGTAATGGGGCAGTTGCAAAGGTCTGAATTGTTGTGTATGGAAAATATTTTATAAAGAAAATGAAAGTACTTGATGAGCTGAGAACAAAGATGCCTTCGGTTTCTAATTAAGTCCCATTGTTCCGGAGATGGGATTCTGGCCCAAAATACATTGTTTTAAATGGGAATTTCGCGTAGTGACGTCACTACACCCACGATTTTTTACAACTTTACATGTGTGTATCTCCAAAACCGGGACACTTAGGAAAAAACCAAAGGCACCATTGTTCTCAACTAATCAAGTACTATAATTTTCTTTATAAAAAACACAACATTTTAGACTCTTGCAACTGCCCCATTGTACATTAATGCGCGGTGTTTCAAAAAATTTGTTGTAGCGTGCTCATATTTTAAGGTACGTATGGAATCCAATGGTGTAATAAAATCTGAGAGAACTTATGTTGTTTACTAGCACAAATTTGTATTTGAAAATTTGGATCGTGTTTCTTATGGGAAAACCCTCGAGAGCGAGTGAGATGGAGAATTTGTTTGGATCCAATTTTTTTCGTGACGTCACACTAAACAGGTCTACTAGTTTCTTTGTCTAACGTTTCGTTTTCTACTGTTTTGAATTTTTGCTTCTCGTATTAGTTACAACACGAAAGTGACCCTCGCTCACAAATACACGGCTGTTAATTTCGTCCACAAACTTGTGAGCGAGGAAATTTTGTGTGTTGAGACAAAGAGTACGAAAAGCTGAAGCTCTCTACTGTAGAAAATAAAACGAGTTGGGTAACACAATCTGACTGATTACCAAACGCAAAAAATTTCCTTTTGGCAGCGGGACTCAAACCTAGGTTGCTTAAAAGTAAGTACGCGCCTCAGTCAACTGCGCCAAAATGTCCTCTATGAATGAAGAGCGCTCTCGCATTATAAATCCCGTGAACTTTCGAAACCTTTTTTGTAGCTTTCGAGGGTCCATTAGCAAAAAGTGACGCCGAGGGGTTGCTAAGCACCCTTATTGTTAGCACTACTATCATGCGTTCGAACGATCACGGAGGTGGCCCAGCTGTGACCTCCTTTTGCAAGGCCTATCGACATTTTAAATAAGAAAGACCCAAAATGGGGCTATTGCACACTTTTGCTATAAGCGATTTAATAGTCGATTATGGCGTAAAAACCTCAAAAAATAACGATGGCTGCACTAAAAACTTCCAAAATCAACTCCTAAACTCAATAAACGCAGTTATTTGCGGGAGCGTAATGGTGGCCGAAGGCACTAACAATGGGAGATTCCCATCTAACAATTCTGAAACTCCATCGAGAAGTGACCAATAAGAGACTACTTTCATTTGACACCGGTGTCACTTGGTGTTGCGGTATACCATTCATCGGATGTGGATCATCACTCTGATGACTAATTACTCTGTGAATCATCCTTGTCAGCATAGAAAGAGTGACGAAATTAAGATAGGAATCTCCCATTGTTAGTGCCTTCGGCCACCATTACGCTCGCGCAAATAACTGCGTTTATTGAGTTTAGGAGTGGATTTTGGAAGTTTTTAGTGCCGCCATCGTTATTTTTTGAGGTTTTTACGCCATTATCGACTATTAAATCGCTTATAGCAAAAGTGTGCAATAGCCCCATTGCGCGGTCTAAGACAAAATGTAAGGTCCAAAAAGTCAGCATTATGGCCTCAGTTCTTTCCACTCAACTTAATTCTGATATTATGACGACAAGCTTTCTAAATTCAATTCAAAACTTTGAGAGTAAAATTAACGACGTCTTCAATAAAAGGGCCCATAAGCCAACTTACTTTCAAGGGAAAAACAAGAAAGATTTTATTTAAAGCTGAGGAGTAATATATGCTCGCGCCAAAGGCTAGTATCTTACGGCCCCCCGGGCCTGCAATTTAATTTGTTTTGAATACTTCCAAAGCAGTGGCGTAGCGTGCAATTTGGCTACATTGTATTATGTTCATTTCAACTCACGTAAAAGGTCGAATCCGAAGGTGTTCACCAAACAACCAATCCTTCGATATTTTTCATGGGTTTAAGTGGACGAACTGCAACGTTGCCAAAATGCACGCTAAGCCACTGTTCCAAAGGAGAATATAAAAAATAGATGGAATGCGCTATCCCAACGTGACTTCAAGAGCACTTTCCAAGATCTATCTAGAAATATCAGTTGAGTATTTTTAAAGGGTAGTTTTTAATCCCTACAGTCTGTTTTTTGCCCATTTTTCAAGCCACTAGTCAGAATTTTGCCTGGTAACCTAAAATGTTTAATACTTTAAATCGACAGCCAAGATACAAAAGACAACGATTTACCATTAGTGGGAAATGGGGCAGTTGCAAGGGTCTGAATTGTAGTGTTTTTTATAAAGAAAATTAAAGAGCTTGATGAGCTGAGAAGAAAGATGCCTTTGGTTTCTAGTTAGGTCCCATTGTTCCGGAGATGGGATTTTGGCCCAAAATACATTGTTTTAAACGGGAATTCCGCGGAGTGACGTCACTACGTCCAAGATTTTTTACAAATTTACGCCTGTGTAACTCCAAAACCGGGACACTTGGGAAATACCAAAGGCACCATTGTTCTCAGCTCATCAAGTATAATATCATTTTCTTTATAACATACACACCATTTCAAACCCTTGCAACTGCCCCATTCTGAGGTACATACAAAAACTTTACAGGATGATCCCAAAGTTTGAGGTCCTATCAGCCATTCTTTTTAAAAGTTTGCAAGGGTTGGAAAAATGATTATATTTGTTTGTTTGTTTTTTGTTTTGTTGAACCAGCAGGCTGATTATGAGTATCGTAATGCTGCCGAGTCGATGATTGAGTGCGTTTTATCTTCTGGGTGGTGCCGTTCCGATAGGATCTCTACGGAAATTTGCTGATGACTCCTGAGCTATCGGAGAATTTCCGTAGAGATGAGAGGGTGTCAGTGGCGTCGCTTGCAATTTGGCAACAATGAATTCTATCCATTTAAACTCATGTAAAAGATCGAATACAGGGGGTGCACAGTGCACATGCAAGGAAAATTCGATATATTTAATGAGTTTAAATGGAGCAGCTGCATTGTTGCCAGATGGCACACGACGACACTGGAGGGTGTCAATCGGAATGAAACCTTTCGAAATGGCACCACCCATAAGACAACACGCACTAGATCATCGATTCGATAGCATTACGATACGATTGTTCATAATCAGGTTGCAGATAAACTTAAGTCGATTAAAATCCCCAACTAAAACATCCATTTT
>VMOF01000220.1:6100361-6214012 GCA_011764245.1 Trialeurodes vaporariorum
ACAGTTTTCCATTTATGAGAGATGATACGAAGCAGCAGCAATATCGATGCCCAAAATTATACACAGAAGCACACTGCCAAAAATGAGGATGCTTCAGCGAGGTGCATCACAACCACGGCGCACAGTAGAACGAGTGAATGGGAGGAGTAGGACATAGAATAAATAACTAAAAATACATATTAGTAGTGTTGTTACGGTCACAAAATACATTGTAAGTAGTGATTTTTGCAGACAATTTTACGAGGAAACCAATGACAACACATTCAAACGCCTACGTTGCATATTAACGAAGATACAAGGATCTAAAGTTTAAATACCATATCCGGCCTCTCTCTTTGACTTGCTTTACTGTGCGGCGCGGTACACGGTGCGTGGGACGTGAGTCCATGAGTGCAACTCTAATTAGTCTAATTTCTTCCTTTTTCGAGAAAACACGACATTGGCACAGTCAGAGCAGAGCCAGGGGTTCGGAGCCGGTGCCCAGTGTTAAAATTAAAAATTGCGTTTCTCACGGCAGAAAACCCAATGAAAATACTTCAAAAATAGTAATTTATCAGTTAAAAACCGATCTCAGATAATCTCGCAACATCCAAAATTGATTTCAGAGATTATTGCTATCGGAGCTCTGAACTGGGACAGAAACAGCTCTATAAAGCACTTCCATCACAACAATGTGTCTGTTGCAAACTTTTGCTACCACGACAAAGAGTGTTCCATCATATGTGAAATCGCCCGAAAAGTTCATTGGTGGCATCAGAAAGTCATGAAATGCGATAATAAACTCACAAGAGACGTTTAATGAAATCCAAGATGGCGGTAAAATATCGAGCAATCTGTATGCATGCACCTTTAACATCCAAGGATTGCCAACGTTGACAACCTCACAGCTTCAGAGGTTATGTGTTTATTAGGTGCTGTCGCGTAGCAAAGCACCTTATTTACGTTGTGATTGGGTGTGATCGATATTGTGAGGTTGGTTATCCTTAGATGTTCGTGGTGCATGCATACAGGTTGCTCAATATTTTACCGCCATTTTGGATTTCATTGAACGTCTCTCGTGAGTTTTGTTCTGCATTTTACGACTTTCTGATGCCACTAATGGACTTTTCACGCGATTTTACATGAGATTGAACACTTTGTAGCGCTGTAGCAACAGTTTGCAACAGACCCATTATCAGTGGCGTCGCGAGAAATCCGACAACATTGAACTTTTTCCATTTAAACCAAGGCAAAATATCAATTCAAGGGAATGCACCTGTGATAATTAGACCTTTCACATGCGAATCAATGGGAAAACAAATGCAGCGTCGCCAGATTTAACACGACGCCACTGATAATAATTACAATTTTCCTCGTCGAAATTAGTCTGACTGTGCAGGAACTCAGAACGATATAGTACTGGTCTTGAGGATTTGTTTATAATTTCCTATTGCAAGGGACAACTTTTTATTTGAAACCGTGGCCCCGAAACTCTGACCAGAGCTTTTTTCGATTTTTGAAAGTTTCGAGTTTCATCGAGCAAAATGAGTACACTGAAAAAACAAAGTTTATGTACAGCCGAAGCAGCTTTTTGAAATAGCTTCGCAGAGCAAAAGTCCTAGCTCTACTGGAGCATGTTGCGGTTGTCCTGAAGCACTACTTCGGTAGAGTCAAAGCAAGAAAAGAGGATGTTCCTCTAAAGAAGTAGTGCTTTGGTACACCTGCAACTTTCTCAGGTAGAGCTTGAACTTTTGCTCTGAGAAGCGATTTTAAAAGCTGCTTCGGCTGTACATAATATTTGTTTTTTCAGTGATAAAAGAGCATCTTGGAGGTGTGTTTCAGAGCCAGCACATTTCTCTGCAATCAGACACAAGTCACACGTACACGTGTTACACGTTTGAATAATAATAATAATGATAATAATAATAATACGGAAAACAACGATTTTGTGGGACGCGGGTGTTATGACGGATCGGAGGATAGTGGAAAACAGACCGGACATAATAGTGAAAACGACAGAGGAATGCTTTTGTGTCGAAATATCCGTGCCTAGTGATAAAAACGCGAGCGCAAAAACAAATGAGAAGATGCTGAAGTACCAGGATCTAAGCATCGAACTCCAACGGATGTGGAATCGGAAGGTAACAATAATACCAGTAATTGTGGGAGCAACTGGAACCATATTGAAATCTCTGAAGAAACAAGTACGGAAGATCCCAGGACAACATTCGGTCATGCTGATCCAAAAAACCGCGCTGATGGGTACGGCGCGTACACTAAGGAAAGTCCTCATGTACGAATAAGAAAAATTAGAGTTGTAAACCGTGACTGCAGTAGAAATTTAAATATAAAAAAAAAAAAAAAAAAAAAAAAAAAAAAAAAAAAAAAAAAAAAAAAAAAGGGAGAAAAAAGAAGAACGAAGGAAAAAGAAGAAAAAAAGAGGAAAAAAAAAAAACTGCACGGTAGGCTTAGGAGTATGATATACTCCCGTTTTCCGATGTTTAATTTTTAAGGAGTCTAAAGTATATAATTAGAATGAATTTGTATGTAAAAAATAGTGTAAATCGGCCTAAGTCTCAGGTAGAGACTCGCTGACTGCTCTAAATACCATCTACCCACTAAAAGGTGAAAAAAAAGGAATAATAATAATAAAAAACCTCACTCTATAAGCGTGAAAAGAGAGAGAGAAAAATGTGATGCGTGAAACACGCTGTACTTGGAATTACATCAACATTGGGAGCGAAAGTAAACAACCCTGAGCGATTACGGGATCAGTGACGTCGCGTCGCTGGGTCTTCCGAACATATTTAACCCATCAAAAAGAGTAAATGGTTGATAACACGAGTGATCTTTTGTCAAAACTCAACTGCTTGGTGCAACGCATGAATTCATGCCAAAATATGTGAGAAGTTATCGTTGCGGTAGAATTGCGGTAGAATATATTTGAATCTTATATGTATGAACAAGTCCCGTCGTCGGCGAGGGCACGAAAGGGACACGTAACACACTGAACATATTTACATACGTAAAAATCGAATGCGTTCGACAGCAATGATGATTCGTCTTTTCCAAGAGAGAGAGAGGGCTTACAGCCATACAGCTTATGATTTCAAAATCTCAACGGAATTGGGTTCAAGAGTGTTCAAGACGAATACGAAGATGCCGACAGTATTCTCTGTTCCTGTGGCGGCTCGTGATATTTGGCAACCCCGCAAGTTTTCCATTTAAACGTAGGTAAAATAATCGATTCTTGCGGAGGCTGACAACCTCCGGGAGAATCGATTGTTATACATTGGTTAAATAAGAGGAGGACACGGTTGCCAAATTTCACGAGCCGCCACTGCTCTGTTCAGAATACGATGAGACTTGGAGAGTCAAGTAGAAACGCACTACTTTGCAACGCAGCCCTTTGAGTTGTATAATATATAGCCATTGTGCCCACTCGGGCTCTTTTCGATTGGACCCTAGTTCGGGAAGAGGCAATACCGAGAATCGGCTGACTATGAATGTTATCTGCGCAAAAGTCAAATTAGAAACGGTTAGAGATACGACGAAATGAAATTTATGTCCAAAGGGCCATAACTCGTCAAAATTAGTCGAATTTGTCTCCTCATTCCCCTCGAACACTTATTTATTTTTTTAAAGAATTCAATTGAGGTACACTCATGAATGGAATTCATGTTGTGGATAAGTTGTGGTAAAATTCGCGTAGCGTTCCTAATTATCTCACTCACTCTCCCGTGACCCCCATGTATACCCAGATATTTCTAATTTCGAAATTCGTATAAAGGGCCTTGTTTTACGACCTATTACTATCAAAAACGCATTAAAATGCCTCGAGAAATTCATTTCAGCTAAAAAATTTCACAAAAGATGTCTCTCTATGCATATACGATTTTTCAAATTAGAGTGAGATGGCAGTACACGGGGGTCACGTGAGAGCGAGAGAGACAAACTGTCTTTGTTTGGAACGTTCATCACCGGCAGTCACCATTACTAAAACCCCATATAGGTGCCACAGTAAACAATGAGAACATTTTTTCGTCGGAGTTACGGAATGTATTATTAAAATTGATTAAAAAGTTAAAAATTAAATAATGTAAATGTTGTTGTATTATGTTTAAAGTAAATGTTGTCTATATTATGTTTAAATTAAATATTGTAAGTATTATTTTTTAAATTTTAGCTTCGTTTCCCGATTCATTTTTAAGTAGATTCCATGAATCTACTTATTGCGGAGGGTGCTATGTTGGATTTTTCGGGAAATTTTATCAAATGAGCACGTTTCATGGTCCCCTGAGTGAGAAAATACCACTCGTTGAAAATTGTATATATATATATATACAGGGTGTCCGGTAAGTCCCGGAACGGCTGCGCCATTTCTTTATTTACGCAGATAAAAAAACCAAACTTTGAGAATGTTCCTAGATAAATAAAAACTACTTTTTGAGGGGGTCAAAATTTTGGTCGCCCCTCCCGGGGGGGCGGGGGCGCCCCTAACTTTTTTTTTTCAAATGGCAACCCCTATCTTGTGATACCTCATTCGAAAGAGGGTAAAAAACTGAGCATTTTGGCGCAAACCGCATGTCGATATCTCTTTTATTATTTGAGATATCGAACTTCAAAATCTATGGAAACCTATTTTAAAAAAATCATAACTCTTATTCAGAAAGTCGCTATTTAAAAAACTAGGGGTCTAAACTACTCTACGTAACAAGCTCTTTCCAGGGAAAAACACCTCTGCCCAAAAAAATCAACTTACAGTTATTGTTTTTTTTCCCGCCCAAATTTTTCAAAAAATTTTGGCGGGAAAAAAAACAATAACTGTAAGTTGATTTTTTTGGGCAGAGGTGTTTTTCCCTGGAAAGAGCTTGTTACGTAGAGTAGTTTAGACCCCTAGTTTTTTAAATAGCGACTTTCTGAATAAGAGTTATGATTTTTTTAAAATAGGTTTCCATAGATTTTGAAGTTCGATATCTCAAATAATAAAAGAGATATCGACATGCGGTTTGCGCCAAAATGCTCAGTTTTTTACCCTCTTTCGAATGAGGTATCACAAGATAGGGGTTGCCATTTGAAAAAAAAAAGTTAGGGGCGCCCCCGCCCCCCCGGGAGGGGCGACCAAAATTTTGACCCCCTCAAAAAGTAGTTTTTATTTATCTAGGAACATTCTCAAAGTTTGGTTTTTTTATCTGCGTAAATAAAGAAATGGCGCAGCCGTTCCGGGACTTACCGGACACCCGGTATATATATATATATATATATATATATATATATATATATATATATATATATATATATATATATATATATATATATATATATATATATATATATATATATATATATATATATATATATATATATATATATATATATATCTTTATATGTATGTTTCAGCCAGTTTTACCGTTTTTATGTCCCACGATCCTGTTCGTAATTTTTGGTTTTTGTTCTTGAAATTTTTCTCAACTATTCGTTGGGTTTATTTCTTGGATGAGTTCGAAGATGGTGTAAATCCGACAGTTAGTTTTCGCGTTATGGGCCGTGTTTGAGTCGTAAAATGTGTTTTTGAGGTTTATTTTTAGGAGTGTTTGTTTTGATTATTTTTTTTGGGAAAATTTATGTTAGCCGTTTTGTTACGCAGCTTTTTTACTCGAGTCATTTTTTCGTTTTTTGCGTTGTAAGCGAGTTATAGCGATGTGTTTTTCGGGTTTTTTGGCAGTGTTTTTATATGAAGAAATTGTTTTTTTGTTTCAAAAATTTTAGTATATATCGTGGAGGATGTTTTTAGTTCATATGCTCTTTGCCTTGAATTTTCCTTGTGTTTTACGTGTTTTACGAGCTATTTAGTTTCTTATGGGATTTTACAAGTGAAAGACAAGGATGGCGTATTGGTATAATTGCTCTTTCTTTGTTTTACACGTACACTGTTGCTTAGGTACGTTATTTATTTATTTTCTTGTTTTATCAGCTGCTCCTATTCAGATTTATTTCTCATTACCGTTACAAAGATTACACATTTTTCAATCTTTGTACTATAATCTTTTTCTCATGGTCATTTTTATTTAAATGTTGAACAGCTGATAAAAAAAAAAGAAAATTGAATAATTCAAAGAAAATCATAACATAACCTATTTATTGAAATTTGTGAAAAACTTATATAACCTAGCTTTTATTTCTCACTTGCATTGTAAAGATTACACATTTCTCTGTTGGTAATATAATCTTTTTCACAATCATATTTGGATTTTGAGCAGCTGATAAAATAAAAAAGAAAAATTCAGAGAAAAATTCAGCGAAAATTATAACCTATATTTAAATTTGTGAAAAAATGATTTAACCAAGCATGGAATCTACTTCGTCTTACCGGCCTGCCGGGAGGCATTTTTTTTTTCCTATTATTATATCTCGCAAATTAGATGCTGATGAGGTTGTTTCCTTTCATGTATTCTTAAAGATGGACTCGTGAAAAATTTCTTTAAAAATGATTAGAATGCTCATCTACACGCGATGATTTCTTGTGAAGAATCAAAACATTCCATTCAATCACGTAAAAATGAGGTGATTCCAAAAGGAATTTCTTGTCAATAATTGTAAGGATTATTGAGAATTCCAGTGATTCTGAAAGAATTTTCCTTTTTAGTCCTACCATAATTGAGAAGATTTTTTTTTTCATGCGTTAAAGGGATGAAAACAATGAATTACTAACCAACTTTCACAGCTGACGAGTTCATAGCATTGCATCGAAAAAGAGAGTAGAAGAAACGTAACTTAAGGTCAGCTAGGGATTTTCTGGTGCAATTGACAGAATTCTGGTACCTGTATTTAAATTCTTTGGAGATATAAAATAAAATACGGTACCACTACCAGAATGTTAAAAAAATACCAGAGGTTTCCGGTGGAAGAGCCAGAAAGTTCCCAGTTGGTAATACAGCTGACAAAAATATCAGATTCAGGTAGTAATGCTACACATAAATTTCATTTTGTACATATGTATAATCTTTTAATACAATTCGAAGCAATCCGAAGGTCGATATTGTTTGTCCTATTGAGTACATCAAACTTCAAAATGTATTTTCGATAAATTTTCTGAAATTTCCGACAGTAAATCCGAAAATCTGCGATACACCGTTGAAAAAAAGGATAAAAACCCGAACGTTTCGGCGTAAACCCGGGGTCGATGTTGTCTTTTATTCTTGAGGTATCGCAGGTCAAATTTTTAATAGGGGTTTCTACCAGATATTTTAGCATCTAATAATTGCGATATCCAGAGAGCATTGCGAGGGACATAATTGGTCTCAATAGTGAGGAGAGCTGAATACGTTATATTCATTAAGAGCGCGGTATATAAAACGCGGAGGCGTACTTTCTCCCCCTCCTGCACTCTCTCTTCAGAGAGTGTGTAAGAGGGGGAGGAGGGGGGGTACGTACACGATGCATGAAGTATGATGCGAAAGCATTGCTTCGATTCCGATCTCAGACAGACCGTTTCAGAGTGACGTCACGGGGGGGGGGGGGAGGAGGGGGGAAAAATGTTCACCCTCATTCGCTCTTTGTAGGAAATGGGATCAAAATCATCGAACGAAAAACATGATGGTAAACAACCAGTTCTCTCAAATTTTATTGAACCATTAGATTTCACGTGCATTAACCCTTTCAGACCTGCAATTCTTTTTGTTTAAAAACGGATGTTTGGCCAGCATGATTGATCTTAGTGCTCTCTCCTCATCTAAATTAATGTGCATGTTGTATTTTAATGTTTTCCATAAGATTATACATGTTAATCCAATGTCCATTGAAATGGTCTCGAGGTGTGAAAGGGTTGAAGTACCTTTTCACTTTGACATAATGATTGAAAGATCATGAGTTGATTTCAGCTAATACAGGTTAATATACTCCTGTAAATTAACTCATGATCTTTCAATCATTATGTCAAAGTGAAAAGTTACTTTAACCCTTTCACACCTCGAGTCCATTTCAATGGACATTGGATTAACATGTAATCTTATGGAAAACTTTCAAATACAACATGCACATCAATTTAGATGAGGAGACAGCACTAAGACCAATAATGTTGGCCAAACATCCGTTTCTGAACAAAAAGAATTTTAGGTCTGAAAGGGTTAATGCACGTGAAATCTAATGGTTCAATAAAATTTGAGAGAACTGGTTGTTTACCAGCATGTTTTTCATTCGACGATTTTCCAATTCCAATCCAACTTGATCGGATTAACTGATTATAATCCGAGTATTAACCGAGTATTAATAAGTTAATACAGGGGCCCGATCAAGTTGGATTAAGCTGACGAGCTGAAGTCGGCCATTTCCAAAGATTTTCAAGACATACATGTGACGACTTCGCCCAAATTCAAGGATGTTCAAGCATAAGAAAAACGAAAAAAAAAGAAGAAAAAATCGAGGATATTCAAGGACTTTGCCAAGCGCCACGAACCATGCGACTCCTTTGAAGGGGCGATGCGTTCTTCGCTTGAGGTAAGTATTATTCATCGATGCTTTACATGATCCGGAGAGAAGTTTCGAAAAACGCTGAAACGTCACCACTCCACTTCTCAAACCGGAAACGCGGCTTCAAAACAATCATGATTTTGCAGCCAAAGTCGCGTTCACGATAGCGACAACTCGCAGCTGTCGGATATATCCGATTCGATTCGGAAGCGAATTTACGTCAGTCAACCTGAACATCGATGACATCGATCGCGCGGCAGGCGGCTGTGGCTTGCCCCCAGAGATTACTAAGCCTAAGAGATATGGCATAACGATTCAAAAGTGTTATGCGACTCCTACGAAGTATGCAATGTGGCGTACGCTGGTGACCGTAAACATTGTTACTACAGTTGCTGTTTGAATGAGATTTGACAGCAACGCCACTAACTAAATTAATAAGATTAATAACAAGTTTGGGAAGTTTAATGAGCTCTGAGTATATTTTGTACGTGAATCTGAAAATCTAAGTCACTTTAATCATCCCATTGGCCATTAAATGACAAACATTTAGATGCTGCAGAGAATCTAACCTAATTTCCAACAACATGAATAACATCAATGTTTACGGTCACCAGCGTACTGCACTTTGTATCACGGCCATTCTGCAGGCGTTTTTTACGGAGCCCGGCCAACGGTTTTTTAACACGGCGGAGATAGGAAGTACCATATCTCTTATAGGCTTAGTAATCTCTGTTTACATGATCCGGAGAGAAGTTTCGAAAAACGCTGAAACGTCATCACTCCACTGCTCAAACCGGAAACGCGGCTTCAAAACAATCATGATTTTGCAGCCAAAGTCGCGTTCACGATAGCGACAACTCGCAGCTGTCGGATATATCCGATTCGATTCGGAAGCGAATTTACGTCAGTCAATCTGAACATCGATAACATCGATCGCGCGGCAGGCGGCTGTGGCTTGCCCCCGAAAGACGTAAAGCAAATTTTAGCGATCGAATATCATTCACTTCAAGAATTGATGATTGCTAACTGATGCTGCTGATCGGTGAAAAAGCTAGCCAATGAGAGTCCAGAATGAACTTCTGAATGATATTCTCGTGAAAATGAAAACTGCGATAATAATATTCAATAACATAACCTCTAAATCAGCTCTGAATGACATGACCATTTTTAACAAAAAAAAACTAGCGTTTTCGAAGCTAAAATTATGTTTGTCTCATAGGAAAATGACTTCTACGCATGGTTTGTACAATAAACTTTATTCGAAAAGTTCGTCATTTCCGAAATTATCGTGGCGAAAGGAGTCAAAAAGGATAAAAGATGAGATTTCTGACAACGGTTGCAACAATTCGAATATCGAATCTACCTCCGGAGGTGAATTCGAAATTTCCAATTGTTGGAATTCAACGGTCTCCGGTGAGACCAACGAAACAATCGAATATCATCAAAATAAAATGCAAATCCATCGAATATCATACGACGGTGAATGATATTCGATCGCTAAAATTTGCTTGTAATACTATTCCATTCCGAAATGATAAGACGGTTTCAGAGTGATATCACAGTAATCAACAGTTGGCCATTAGCAGTGGTTCTTAAAACCCCACTTCCATCAAATCTACTTGTCTGAACCAGCGCAGCGCTGCCGTTCAAGTATCAGTGGCGTAGCGTACAATTAGGCAACATTGTAGTTCGTCCATTTAAACCCATGAAAAGTATCGAAGTATTGGTTGTTCGGTGAACACCTTTGCATTCGACTTTTTACATGGGTTTAAAAGGACACAGTACCATGTTGCCAAATTGCACGCTGATATGATTGTAATGAACGAAACTACTCGCATCTGTTATATCTTGTCTCAATTCGTGCAATCGCCGTTAAATTACTAACCCTTTCAGGACCAGTTTCGTTCGAAAGAACTGCAAACTATTCGATTTGTATGCTTTAACGACATAGATGTCCGCCCCCAATGAACAAAAAACAAGGGTCCCTAGACACAAACATGGGGTTCTTTCTTATAATTAGACCTATAATTGCGTAAATAGCATGATATCCGACGTAAATTGACCTGCCGAGTTCAAATTTGGCCTTAGTTTTGATCGAAATATTCTAGATTTTCCACAATTTAAACTAAATCGCAAAACATTTTTTAGTAATAGAATATGCGTAAAATCGGGACTGATTAAGTAGAAAATTATATCATTTTTGACATCAGCGTCCCAAATACTATGGAGTAGCACAATTTGAATGTAATTCACAAAAAAGTTCCTTGAAAAACATTAAAATTTAGTAAAAAAGAACACGGATGTCGCTAAAGAGGCCAGCTAAAACTATTCCGTTAACAAAAGGAAGGTAGTTAACAGTTCGTACTCGGCGGAGTTGGAATTGCCTATACGAGGAATTGTAGGCGTATTGAAGTATATTGAATGAATGACATTTCTTCAATTCACCGAAGACTCCACCCATCGGTGCAATTGCCGTTAAATTCTGCCTATGCTACCTTAAAAGCACGTCCCACAGATCCTCTCTGTTGCAGTGGCGGCTGGTGAAATGCGATATATCGATGACTACTCCATTTAAAACTATAGAAAATCGATCGTCAGAGGGTGCAATTGAACCCCCGAGAAATCGATACTTTTCTATAGTTTGAAATGGAGTCGATAGATCGCATTCCACGAGCCGCCACTGCTATGTTGGTATAGCTCGTTCATGGGCGCCATATAGGGGGGCTGGGGGGGGGGGGGGGCAATAGCCCCCCCCCCAAGGATTCGAAGTTAGGCTCAAAAACTGGCACGAATTATATTGATGAGCAAAAAAAAAAAAAAAGGTCATCCGATTATTGCCCCCAAAAGACGTCTCTTTGGCTCTAAAATTATATTGATTAGCAAAAAAAAAAAAAAAAAAAAAAAAAAAAAAAAAAAAAAGGTTATCCGATTTTTTGCCCCATCCAAGCCGAACTTGAAATGACGCCCCTGAGCTCGTTTATGAAAACACAAAGCTCTCGAATCATAATTTTCGCCCCAGCAATTTTCTGCATGATGTGGCAATGTCGAGGTAGAAGAACTTATATTTTCTTCTTTTTTTATTAATTACTTTCGGAGATCAAGTGTAGAAAGAAGCTCATTGGAGCACTTACACTTCTTCAAGTGTAGCTCATTTTGAGAGCATCGGGGTCGTCGAGGCATTGGCGGATACAGGCAATTGCCTTTCTCTCTCTCCTCCCATTTGAACTTTAGTGTTAGAAAAGGACAGCAGAGGGGGCCATCACGTGACTTTGGCCCCTTCTTGTCCTTTTCTAACGCACGTTTTCAAATGGGAGGAGAGAGAGAAAGACAATTCCCTGTTTCCGCTCATGCGTCGAGGTCGTCAAGAGTTATCCTCATGAAGGTCGTCGATGTTGTACTTTTTATACCATCCTGCTTGAAACTGTGGAGCTTTTTGATTTCAACGACTGAGGAGTTCTTTCGAGTTACCACCAATGAAACGGAGGATCTGCTCGTCCTTCAACAATGGGGCTCTTGCAAACTTTTGCTGTACGCGACTGAATTGTTAATTCGTCAGTGTAATTCAACGGAAATGACAAGGAGGTTACGAAGAAATCATGAAATTCACTCCCAGACTCACAAAATGACTTAAAGCTTCACTGAAAGACCTTTTTTTTCAACCAAATATGGGTTTTTCAATTCACTAGGTGGTCAAATACAAAGGAAAAATAGTGAAAAAAAAAAAAATACTAGGACGGTATTTCCGTCGAAATTATCATTTTTCTGCTTTAAACCCGTTTCTTACACATGCTAATACCATAAAAAATGGCGGGAAAAGAAGAAAACAATTTTTTTTTCACATTTTCAAAAATAAAAAAAAATAAAATGACCTTACTTGGATTTCTCAAAACGCAAATGCTGAAAGCTTAATAAAAATAATGAAATTGGGGTTGATTTTGGATATGGGGTTAAATTTTCCCCCCGGCATGATTTTCATTATGAAATGCATTAAAATGAGGGCTGGTAGTATTTCGGAAAATGTTTGAGCCCGTTTTATGTTTTCTTAAAATGTGACACAGGTGATCGTTTTGAAATACGTCGAAATACGAGCTGCAATGTCTGACATAGGGCTTTTTACATCATGTGACACCAGAGTCACACTATGCGGTGAAAGGTTAAATGTTCAAGGCATAATGGTGCAGCTACGCAGGTATCATAGAAAAATCAGCGGCGGCTCGTGCAATGTGGCAACAATGGATTTCCTCCATTTAAAACTGTGTAAAATAATCGATTACTTGGTGAGGCGCAGCGCCTCACCTAATATCGATCTTTTTGCACACGTTTAAATGGCAAAAGTGTACGGTTGCCAGATTGCACGAGCCGCCACTGGGAAAAATCCTATCTAATTTGAGACTTTCTTCTGTGTGTTTCTATAGACAGATCGAGAGAGACAAACTAGACAGTAATCTCCTATGATACATTGATACATGTACAGAGCTTCGGCATCTTTGCTTAAATGGTGGAGCTACGCAAATAGTATCATGGAGGATTCCTGTCTATAATGTGTCACTCTCTACAGAAACACACAGAAGAAAGCCTCAAATTAGATAAGAATCTCCAAATGGGACCTGCGTAGCTCCGCCATCACGCCTTGATCACTGACAATGAGAGAAATCACTTCCTTAAAAACAAGGAAACATGTTTACTTGTGACAGTTTCCCTTGCTCGAATCAACCTTCTATTGCACGAAGGAGAATCACTGTCACAACAAGGAATCTTTCACTTGTAGCATGAGACATCAGTGGCGTAGCGTGCGATTTGACAACGTTGTACTTTCTCCATTTAAACCAGGGCTGCCGTTTTGCGTATAATCAATGCTATTTTCCTATTCACCGATGATTCCACCGGTTGAGAAAAGATTACACAGTTCGGTTCAGTGTATTACTGTAATGAACTAAAATACTCGCATCTGTAATCTTTTCTCAATCGGTTGAGTCGTCGATGACTTTAAAAAACTTGCGGATATTTTAATTAAGTAACGGAGTTTCCACCGATTAAGGAAAGATTACAGATCAGAGTATTTTCGTGCAGTACAGTCATACTCTGAAGTGAACTGTGTAATCTTTTCTCAACCGGTGGAATCATCGGTGAATAGAAAAATAGCATTGATTATACGCAAAACGGCAGCTCTGATTTAAACCTACTAAAAAGATCGAACTATTGGGTTTTCGGTGAACACCTTCGCATCCGACTTTTTACAAGGATATAAATGGACACAGTGCAACATTGCCAAATTGAAAGCTACGCCACTGGCTGACATTTTTCTTGGGTTAAAGGAATGCCCGCTTCGTCAATATTTGACTGTGCAGTTTCTTTACCACACATGAAATACACCTTGGATTAAAAAAAGAATTCTTTCAATGAACTTTAAAAATCGTTTTGTGAGTCTGTGAGTGAATTTTGTGATTTTTTAGTATACTCATCGTCATTAATGATGTACAAACCAATTATAAAGACCCTAATCATTGATATTTTCTGTTATATTAGACCCCTTAGCACACGCAATCCAGTTTTTTTTTCTTTTTTTTTTTTTTTTTTACTTCTTGTAGACCTTTACATTTTTACCCAAAAAGGGGGACAGAAAATGGGTAAATTGTTAGTAGGGCAAAACGCAGCGCAATACTTCAATATGTGAAATGACGCTGTGCAATTCAGGGCTGCCGTTTTGCGTATAATCAATGCTATTTTTCTATTCACCGATGATTCCACCAGTTGAGAAAAAATTGAACAGTTCAGGTCAGTGTAAGACTGTAATGAACTAAAATACTCGCATCTGTAATCTTTTCTCAACCGGTAGCGTCGTCGATGACTTTTAAAAACTTGCGGACATTTTAATTAATTAACGGCGTTTCCACCGATTGAGGAAAGATTACGCAGAGTATTTTCGTGCATTACAGTCATGCACTGAACTAAACTGTGTAATCTTTTCTCAACCGAAGAAATAATCGGTGAATAGAAAAATAGCATTGATTATACGCAAAACGGCAGCCCTGCTGTGCGTTTATCGGAGTGCGAACGATGGAAGTCGAAGTGCAGCTTGCTATTATAACTTTCTGCTGCATTGGTTATTCGATGATAGATCCTCGGAAAAATTCAGTAGCCCAAAATGGAAGGGGGGGGGCGATTTTTTTACATCCACATAACTTTCACGCGCACGTAGTCGGAGAAGTTGTGGAAAGCAGGGTGGTTCGGGAGCACTTGATTGCAGTATTGAAAACGCTACAGTCCAGGCAGCACACGCCACACATGCATCCTCAAGTCTTATATCGACAAGAGGAAAGAAAAAAGAAGCCAGCCAGCATTTAATCTTCAAGGTGATTCTAGGCAAAACTTTCCAGATCTCAATCCTATGGAAAGCGCCACAATAGTCGCTTTTGGGAAAATGTGAGTTTTTGGTATTTCACATCGAAAACAAAGAAGAAACGCAAAATTTAAGAATGTAAGCACTTGCGTCATTTTTTTTTTTTTTTTTTTTTTTTTTTTTTTTTTTTTTTTTTTTTTAGCCCAAAACGAGCAAAGTTAGTTGAGAGTTAAAGCCGCAATGGGTCTGTTCAATACCTGCTAAACATACCGGAACCCGGGGGTTTGAGGTTATGTGATTAGGTTGCCAACTTTCACACAGGCTCTTATGGGGGAAAGAGGAATTTTCGTGGTTTTTTCTAGTTTTTACTAATTTTTCGGCTGTAATAACCAGATTTACTTGGTCAGGGCACTTCCCTGGATGTTCCAGGGAGTTTCCGCGAAAAAACACTTTTTTCACAAAATTACGCGAAACACCAAAAGGTCCCCCTCTCACATCGACCCACAGTAAGCAAGGGTCCCCCACTTGGTGTTACATATTTTGGTGCGTAATTTTGCGGAAAAAGTTATTTTTCACAGAAAGGAGCTTCCAGGGAAGAGACCTGACCTAGTAAATATGGTTTGTACAGCTGAAAAATTAGTAAAAACTAGAAAAAAACCGCAAAAAATCCTCTTTCCCCCAAAAGAGCCTGTGTAAAAGTTGGCAACCTAATCACATAACCTCCAATCCCCTGGCTCCAGTATGTTTAGGTGGTATTGGTCTGTTGCAAACTTTTGCTTCAACGATTAAGAGTGTTCAATCTCGTGTAAAATCGCCTGAAAAAGTCCATTGGTGGCATCAAAGAGTCATTAAATGCAATAATAAACTTACAAGAGGCGTTAATGAAATCCAAGATGGCGGAGAAATATCGAGCAATTTGTATGCATGCACCACGAACATCCAAGGATGGCCAACTTTGAAAATCTCACAGGAGGTAGAGGTTATTATGTGTTTGTTTACGTTGTGATTGGTTGTGATCGATATTGTAAGGTTGGCTATCCTTGGATGTTCGTGGTGCATCAATACCGTCTCTAAACATACCAAGCTGCTTCTTTGAGGATAGGGTTATCTTGGTATACGTACGCTTATGGAGGATGAAATTTTGGTGAAATGCAAAATCGAGATTTATCCTCTCAAAACACGATTTTCACTTCTCATACTGCTTTGGGGAAGTAACTTAGCCATAAACTTTCATTACTGACGTACTTTTCCAATTTTGGTTCAACTTCAAAAAACCAACCAAATCCTCGATAACGCCATAAGCATTCCATAAGCTTACATGTACCAAGACGAACCCTAACCCCACTTTTTCAAAAGAAGCAGCATGGTATGAGTAGAGGCGGTATTGGGTGCATGCATAAAAATTGCTCGATATTTCTCCGCCATCTTGGATTTCATTAGACGCCTCTTGTGAGTTCATTATTGCATTTTATGACTTTCTGATACCACCAATGGACTTATCAGGCGATTTTACATTGGATTAAATTACCTTAATTGTAGCAAAAGTTTGCAACAGACCCATTTATGAGATTCATTACGCCATACGATTAATGAGTGCGAGCGAGACTACTTCCATCCGTCTCAATCGCACTCGTTGAGGCTTACGGAAATTTTTGTAATTCATGATTTTTTGTGATTCATTTTCCGGCTTTACGTTTGAGTGTTTTAGCTTGAAACTTTCATGGTATCTTCCTAAGGTATGTTCGCAGGTGCTGACGTTTCTCAAAATTTTACTTTTGGCGTATATTCATAAATTTTAGCCAAGAACCGTTAACTTTTTGAGCAGCGCGCCGTGGTGTCCGCGGTTCGAACTAATCGACCCTAAAATCATCTTAAAATTTCTCAGTTACCTCCCATTCAGGGATTGTAAGAGTAGGTGTAGCGCAACTTTGGAGATGAATAGATTGTTTCCCACCAACTTTCGCCCGGATAAAACTTACATGCCTTGATAATTAAACGTGGGGAAAACTTTTCAAACTCCGTTCTAGGCCCATTTTGCAAAATCTAAATGGATCAATACATCTGCGTTGCTCACTTCAGTAAATATTATTTTTTAGTTTTATTTTTTTATTTTTTTTTTTCATTTATTTTTTATTCATTTTTTAGAGACAACCGAATGGCAAGATACGTGCGCTAGAAATTTACGGGCAAGACAAAAACATAAAAACGTGGCTGTTACATCCATTTTTAAAAACCTGTATCGCAAACGCACTGACACAGATGGTACCTCAAGCTACGATGACTTTCAAAACAAAGTATCCTGGTCGAAATTATTATTGTTAAATTTCCGCGTTGTTTTGATTATGTAAGACGTGCTACGTAAGGTGCATTTTGATTAGTCCTTTAATACTTGAAAGCCACAAAGTTGTTTCATGGTTGCCGAGATTTAAAACAGTAAAAAATCAGGGAACTTTCTTTTGAAAGTCATAGTACATAGAGCTCACGTATTTTTAGTATCGGATTCTGACGGGTTGCGCTGCCTGCTTCCGAAATGCATCAAAACGTATCGCTGAGCGGTTGGTTTTAGCACAGAGTTTTGATTCGTTGCTTATCAACCGCTCACCGATGCGTTTCGGTGCATTTCGGAACTAATCAGGCAGCGCTACTTGTCAGAGCCCGATACTCAAATTACGTGGGCTCTACCCATGAGACAGAGCTGCCGTTTTGCGTAAAATTAATGACATTTTCCAATTCACCAATGATCCCACCGGCCGAGAAAAGATTGCACAGTTCAGTTCAGCGAATGACTGTAATGCACGAAAATACTCGCATCTGTGATCTTTTCTCAACCGGTGGACTGTAGAGTCATCGATGACTTTGAAAACTTGCGGATATTCTAATGAATTATCGGCGTTTCTACCAATTAGAAAAGATTACAGATCAGAGTATTTTCGCGTAGTAGGTACTATCAGTCAATTAAAGATTGGGACTAAACTATTTGTGCTCGGACACTCGGGGCTTGAGGAATTAGCGATAAGGGGAGAAACTCTCGGAAATTCGCAGCAGAGTTGCCAGCTTGTGCTAACAGTGAGTGGTAGAGGTGGGGTAGCGAGGGGAGGGGAAGATAAAACGTAAGGCCTTCACTCATAACGAATATGAGCAAGCAGATAAGCGTGCCTCTTCGAGAGCGGCTATAAGTCTCCGATCTGAATCTCTTTTCCGACCAGTGCAGCTGTTTCAACTAAAAGTGTCCGAATGACTCTGTCCCACTGTCGTCAACCCCCTCTCCCCCCTCCCCTACTCCTTCCACACTGCTTCAACTCTCATTGTCGGTTCAACTCACTATTTCTTCTTTTCATTCAATAGACTTTCAGTTACTCGTTAGTAGTAAAAATTGGTTTTCATCGATGATGCCCCCTCCACCACAACACAAATATCATTGAGTCAGTGCCGACAATTTTTGGGACAAATCCTCCCTATAGACTAGAAAGACTTTTTTGGGTTGCCTTCCGTTGATGATTACATTGGGTGGATCCAGGACCGGGGCGTCATTTTGGGTTCGACTTGGGCCGGGGGGGGGGCTAAAATTTGATAGATTTTTTTTTTTTGCTCATTAATATAATTTTGACACTTTAAAGCCCTGCATAGTCTATATTTACGGCCCTAAATTCCTACAAAACTCGTTAATGACCACCTAATTTTAGATCGAAACTTTTTTCTTCTCCTGAAAAAAAAAAAAAAAAAAAAAAAAAGTCATCACATTTTCACTGTTGGCGGCCCCTTGGGGGGGGGAGTTGCCCCTCCGCCCCCCGCAAATGACGCTACTGATTCAGGAGGCATGAGGGCACGTGCTTCCCCCTTCCCCATTCTCAAAAAGCGTTGAAAATCGCCCTTTTTCATCGTATTATGATCTTGAAATGCTTTTTGGACGCTAAAAATTTCAATCTCTAAAACGTGCCCCCCCTCCTTCCTTCAGAAAAATTATGTATGGATCTTCCATTAGGCTGATAACTGTTGACACACTATTATCTGTTGCCCGGCAAACTTTTTTAATTATCAGAGACGTTCAAAGTATCATTCAGAATTTAATTTGGAGCAGCAATTGTTGCGCATCCAGAAGATTTCCTGGGGGAGGGGGGCGGGCAACCGAGCATCCCTCTGGATTTCGAAATTTGTAGTGTCTTTGGAAGAATATTTTGGCAATTTTCTATCAATTAAGGGCGACTTTTAAGGGTTTCTGGGGGAGATACGCTCGCCGCCACCCTTCTCCCCCTCGTTGGTTCCCTCTTCAGTACCCCCGACATCACACGGAAAAAAAACACTATCTTAGCGACAAAATACTGGACTTTGATCACCGTTTTGGGACTCGTTAAAAAACACCAGGTCAAGAAAACCAGTATTACAGCGAAATTTACGGGTTTAAAGTTATATCTCAGTAGAACGCAAATAACTGCGCTCAGTGGCGTAAACTTGGGATTTTTATTGGGGGGGGGGGCAAGCCAACTTTTGAGAGATACACTTTGGGGGTCTGGGGGGACACCCCCAGTGAGAGGGGAGTCCGGGGATCCTCCCCCGGCGAAATTTACTAATTCAGGCTCTCAGATGTTATTTTCAGCAATGTTGTGGCATAAAAACGCCACTAAATTTTAACAAATTTTTTAAAGTTGCAGTTTTATCAGGACATAATTTTTTCCAGTCTCAAATTCATGACCCAGTTTAGTTTTCTCCTTTCATTTTAACTGTCAGTTGTTGACAGGAAAGTCTCGTCTTCTATACCTTACTAAATCGTATTCGCCGCTCTAACAAAGCATTTCTTTCTCCAACTTGCATAAATATTCACCAGAACCTATTAATCAACTTTAGGGAGGGGGAGGGGGTTTAAAGCAGAGGTGGGCAAGGTAAATGGTAATCGCTTCCTCACTTCTGGGTTAATTTTCAAACCTCTTGGATATGAGTTGGGGGGGGGGGGGGTTAGGGGTGCCAAAAACAATGGAACTAATCGTGTTTTAATGAATTACATTGATTGTATATTGAATTATACATCATAAGTTCAATGAAATTGGAACACCTGATTAAGACTGAAATCCACCTCGATTACTTTTGAAAAAATGAGTTCAATCATTTAAAAGAGGAAATGTTTTGGCGCTTACGACGACAATCATTGGCGAATACCGGGGGAAAGGGGGCGCCCCCCCCCCTCCGTTCAGAAAAAAAAGGAAAAGAGGGAGAAGGAAGGGAAAGGAAAAAGAGAGAGAAAGGAAACGGGGATGACCGGGGGCGAAATTCCCCAGATCGCCCCCCCCCGTTCCCGAAGGCTGGATCCGCCAATGACGAAAATTGTTACTTTACAATAATTAATTGCAATCAAAAAACCACCCCTCTTTCACAACCTTCTGAAGAAATGAGAATCTGCATTATGCAAGATTATGGAAGTCCAAAAGGAGCCCGTGAAACACACCCCCTCCCCCTCCTTGGCATTTAAAAAAGTGAGAGTAAATCGAATTAAGAGAAAATTAGAGTCCCTGTATATGAGGCAGAGCTGCTGTCTTGCGTATAGTTAATGGCATTTTTCAATTCACCGATGATTCCACCGGTTGAGAAAATATTACACAGTTCAGTTCAGTGTATGACAGCACTGCACAAAAATACTTGAATCTGTAATATTTTTTCAATCGGTGGAAACGCCGTAAATTATTTAAAATATCCGTAAGTTTGTTAAAGTCATCGACGACCCCACCGGTCGAGGAAAAATTACAGCTGCGAGTATATTCGTGCATTACCGTCTCATACACTAAACTGAACTGTGTAATCTTTTTTCAACCGGTGGAATCATCGGTGAATTGAAAATTATTATTAATTACACGCAAACCGGCAGCTCTGATATGAGGGACTCTAGAGAAAATCAGCTGGAAAGTGCATTTAAATCCCCCCCCCCCCCCGCCAGCGGGAAATTTCTTCTGCAGCCGGCCAGACGCCAAAATCCAATGATTTTTACAATATGCTCCTATTCGGGAAGCTACATTCATTCTAAGGTAAATGGTGAACGAAACATGGTCCGGACTTCCGGAGGAAAACGTTTAAAATGTCGAGTGTGGAACGAGGAGAGGCATGGTTGATCGAGTGTGATAGGGCCAATAGGGAGAGGGAAGAAGGTAGCGGAGAGCGACCACCGAATCTCGATGAACTGATTGTGAGAGAGTAAGATTTTAGTAAATTCTGAATTGACGCGGCTGCGGGCGGCGCGCGCGGCCCTCGAGCGGCGGAGAATTGGCTCCTCATGCGAGAGCCGAGAAGGTTTGCGGTGTGTTTAGCCCACCTCAATTGATTCGGCTTTTTCGCACATTTATTTGGGAATGGCAACACCGCTCTAGATTCTGAGGAAATCGAGTCAGATAAGCGGGCGCGCTCATTTCGAGCCGCATATTTTAGTCCCAATCTTTAATTGACTGATAGTACAGTCATACGCTGAACGGAATAGGGCTCTTACAAACTTTCGCTGTAAGTAAATTATTAGTCCAATCTGATGTAAAAACCAGCAAAAATCACGAAAAGCACAATACGAAAGTCTAAAATTCAGTAATAAACTCACATAAGTGAATTTAAATGGAGAAAATACATTGTTGCCAAATTTCACGCCTCGCCACTTTTACAAGACGATACAAATGGGGCTCTTGCAAACTTTTGCTATAAGCAATTACATACTCCAACATTATGTAAAGACCAGCAAAAATCACGGAAATCACACCAAGAAAGTCTAAAATTCAGTAATGAACTCACATAACTGTTATAACGGCAAGATCTTATAATGGCGGTTCAACGCAAGTATCATGGGAGATTCCTGTCTATTATGTCACTTTCTCTACGGAAACACAGAGTTATGTCTCAATTTACAAATAAGAATATCGAACATCCCATGATGCCTGAGTCTCTCCACCAGAAAGCCCAATTTTGAGAGTGAATTTTGCGATTTTTTTTAGTGTACTCATCGTCATTTTTACAGATTTTTATGCAAGAATCAATTCCCTATGGCAAAAGTTTGCAACAGCTCCATTGTATAATCTTTTCTCAACCGATAGAATCATCGGTGAATTGAAAAAATTCCATTAATTATACGAAATATGGCAGCTCAGCTGTGCTTTAAAAACTTCATGCGCGGTCTCTAGACAGGCGAATACAAAGTTCAGCGTTCAACGATCATCTGCAGCTTTTCAAAACATTCATTTGGCGGTATACAAATTACCGACCGACAGATATTGAGAATAAACGCGTTCGAAGCACAGTATAGATTCCAACTGATGCGACTCGCCGCACAGTGGAACGAGTGAATAAGAGGGGTCGGACGTGGGATAAACATATAACTAAAAAAAACATATTAGTTGTGTTGTTACGGACACAAAATACATTGTACAGAGTGATTTATGTAGACAATTTTATGAGAAAACCATAATGCCGACACATTCAAAGTCTACGTTACATATTAACGAAGATTTTAAGTTTAAATATCATGTCCCATCTCTCCCTTTGACTTGCTCCACAGTGCGCCGCACTATGGTCTGAGATCGAAAGAAAAGTGGCCAAAAATCAAAGGAAAAAAGTCATCAAAAATCATCGTTTTCGACCTTTCAAGCCTTATTTAAAAAATTCCAGTGGTATTCCTAGATTTAAATAACTCGTTAAAAGTGTTTTCTGTGATTGAAATTGATCTTAAAAGTTGATAAATAATAAATTAATGATAAAACCACTTTCTGATTTTTGGCCACTTTTTGACGATCTCAAACCATGGTGCGCCGTTGCCAAATGTTTAACAATCAAATGGGGCTCATGCGAACTTTTGCTATAGGGGATTGAAGAGTTGATTCTTGCATATTAAACCTGTAAAAATGACGATGAGTACACTAAAAAATCACCAAATTCACTCTCAGAATCAGGCTTGATAGTGGAAAAACGCAATTATCATAGGAGATGCCTACCTAAATTGAGACATATCTCTGTGTTTCCGTAGAGAAAGTGACATGATAGACAGGAATCTCCCAAGATACCTGCGTCGAACCGCCATTACCATCTTGCCGTTATAGCAGTTATGTGAGATTATTACTAACAAGTTTAAATGGGAAAAAGGAACATTGCCAAATCGCACGTGCCTCGCCATTGGTTTATGTTGTTTATTCTTTTGCTGTTTCAAGGGGTGGTTCAGAAAAATGTAGAAGGAGAAACTTACACGGTTTCCTTGTTCCCGTTTTGTTCTTTACATCATCCCCGGTTTCTTTATATACTTCCTTTCTTTATCCTTCTTTCTTCTTTTTTTCCTCTTTCCTTTTCTCCTTCTTCCCTCTTTTTCTTTTTTTCCTAATTTTTCTTGTTTTCTTTACTATCTTTTTTTTTAGCCCTCCTTCTAGAATCCGTACCGCCGCCTTAAAAACTTCAATTTTAAACCTACTGTGCGCAAAGTCACGGTCTTGCATCGTTCACGGCAATCCAGCGTTGCAGTTTTGCGCAAATTCAATGGAATGGGTCTGTTGCAAACTTTTGCTACAGCGCTATAGAGTGTGCAATCTAATGTAAAATCGCCTGAAAAGTCCAATGATGGCATCAGAAAGTAATGAAATGCAACAATAAACTCACAAAATGCGTTTAATGAAATCCAAGATGGCGGCAAAATATCGAGCAATCTGTATGCATGCACCACGAACATCCAATGATAGCCAACCTCACAATATCCATCACAACCAATCACAACGCAAATAAACACATAACCTCTACTACAGTGAGGTTGCCAAAGTTGGCAATCCTTGGATGATCACGGTGCATACATTCAGATTCCTCGATGTTTTGCCGCCATCTTGGATTTCGATAAACGCCTCTTGTGAGTTTAATATTGTATTTATTGACTTTATGATGCCACCAATGGACTTTTCAGGCGATTTTACATTGGAGTAAACACTTTTTATCGCTGTAGCAAAAGTTTGCAACAGACCCATTCCCAAATTCAACGGAATTCCCAAACTCAACGGTCATTCCACCGACGGAAGAAAAGATTATACAATTCAATTAAGCAGTACAATTAAATCGCAAAAAAATTCTATAATCTGTAATCTTTTCCGTCGACCAATATGGAATCCTCGATATATTTGGGAAATATCATTAAAATCACGCCTAAAGCGGCACCCCCGCGCGTCACCCATTAAGCATTACATATTGCACATTTACGATGCCGATTTACATTCGAGAGGATTCGTCTAACCCCCCCCCCCCCCTTCCCCTATTTCGTCGAGACATTAAGATCTGGGTCAAAATGTTTTAATTATTTTCACCGTCAAATTTTATCGGATCTGTAACTCCCCCCGCCATCGAGAGGGGGAAAAACATAATGACTCGATTGCGCGGAGACCAGACGCTAACTTTATCGTTAACAGATTCGTTTTCATAAATAGTCGGATTAAATTATTCGGCTCTCATTCACCGACGAAATAACGGACGGACTTGTCGCGTTTTTCAAGAGTTTCTCTTGCAAGATGTACTTCAACGCTTTTCGCACCTCAATAAATCTGATCAAAATCTTGCGTCAAAATTAAAAATAATCTTTTGACAATCACTTAAACAGGGTTGCCAATCCTACATCATAGAATTAATTTATAAGATCTACTTGAGCCGTGTTTTAGTAGGCGACTTTTCGGCAACGCCGCTAGTTCTAGGAGAAAGTATCTTTAGATTCAGTACTCTTAACATTGTACGAATGATATTAGCACAGAATACTCTAATCAGAACGGAAACTCTAATTCATTTTGAAACATTCTTTACTTCGGGCCGCCATGTTCGAAAGTAAGTATCTTCGGCAATCTTCGGCAGATCTTCGGCAACTGGCCGAGTTGTGATTGGTTGTATAGCCAGAAAAAGCATGTCCGCCATATTGAGAAGTGAGTAGGCACAGTTGCCAGTTTGTGCTGGTAAATTCCAAATCTTGTTTCCATTGGCTCTTATGGGAGTTTCCCTTCTGATTGTATTATTCTGTGATATTAGTTGCTTGCTATGTTACGTCACCAAGATCATATTTTGAAAACCTAATCGATAACATATTTTGAAACTACGGGAGAGAAAATAATTTAAAAGGATTACTTAAGTAGGCGAGTGATGTTATGTACACAAACAATGTTATGAGCAACGGAGCAACGAATGGGGGGGGGGGGGTCTAGGGTTGATTTTTCCGTTCGACCGCCATCTGAGGCTCTTCTTAAAACGCCTTTTGCGGGTTTACGAGTGAATTTTGAAACCATTTGATGTTCTCAATGAGATTTTCACTCGATTTTATACTAGGATCAACCATCCACAACGCCATAGCAAAAGTAAGCAACAGCCCCCTTTTTAAAATTTGATTAAGTTTATTCTTGCAAAAGCAGTTCACTATTGATGGGAGACCACCCACGAAATTTCACTCGATTGTCTGCAGCCGTTCAAAAAATATTACGGAGAACTCAAGGCTTTTATATCGTTCTCATTGTACATGGATACTGTATACTGGGGGGGGGGGGGGGGGGGGGGGGGGGGCAAAGAGTCTCAGAAAAATAAAGAAAATTGAGCCGTGCGTGAATCTTGCGAATGAAATAAGAAATAAAGACGAGAGACTGAACAGATCGACGACACGTCTTCCATAATACTTTGAAAGAGGAGCGAGGCAGTTTCTTTTAGTGTTTCATCTTAAGTGAGGAAAAAAGAACAATTTGAACCACGCACACGCGAGCAATGACGTAGGGGTGAAAGAGTTGCTTCAAAAACTTACCCCCATAACCTAATGCAATTTTTACTTTTTTCATGTTGTTTCATCCGCAGGACTGTTGCCAAACAACTTCAAAAATACGACACGACTGAGAAGAAGGAGATTCTGTTTCAGTAGAGCGATCTGGTTCCAAACAAACTCTGATTCAATGTGTTTTACTCATAAGCTAATTTGTGGACGGAAAAGCTATTAAATCAAACGATTAATGCGATCTTCTTACGATTATGAATTCTACGTCCTAAAAATGCATAATTATGTCTGGGAAATTTTTACTTTTTTCATATTGTTTCATCCGCAGGACTGTTGCCAAACAACTTCAAAAATACGACACGACTGAGAAGAAGGAGATTCTGTTTCAATAGAGCGATAAATCGAATCGATTTCCATCCGAAGACCTCTGGTTCAAAACAAACTCTGATTCAATGTATTTTCCCCATAAGCTCATTCACGAACGGAAATTTAGGCTATTATAGCTTGTCCCAGAAAAGATACGATTTGACACTTCTATGGTTTTCATGAAAACATCAGCTTCCATCCTCAGATAGGGCAGCCTGATTGGTTGAAGGAGCAGAAAGAAGCTGATGTTTTCATTCAAAGCGAATGTTGTCAAGTTCAATCATTCTCGGGACAGCCTATAAATAAAACATTTATTGCGATCTTATTACGATTAAAAATTCCACGTCCTCAAAAATGCAAAATAATGTCTGGTTCCACAGCTGAAACTGCCGAAATCAGCAAGATATTGCAGATTAAAGTATAAACGCTGCTATTAGAGGTTGGGATCATACCTAAAGTCTCGCCAAATTACCGTCCATTCCACAACAACAATAACAATAAGATTTAGGCGATTCCAACCTCTAAGTTTATCGTTTAATCCATAGGCGTCATTTGGGGGTGGGATCCCCCCACCTCATAAGGATTTTAATCATCAGTCTTTGCGTCTTGAAAAGTCTTGAATGGGTATGTTGCGTACTTTTGCTACATCAATATAACTCATTGTTTCTAACGTAAAATTCGGCGGAAATAACGATGCGCACATTAAAAACTTTCAAAATCCACTCATTAACTCAGAAAATACCTTCCATCTCAAACAACCCGCGCTACACTAGACACTATATCATCGACTTATAACTACATAGATGGAACCATCTCGTTTATGTAAACATGAACAGAACTTACAATCATTTGAATGTTTCGTTTAGATGCGTACATTTCTTACATTATTTTGTAATCTTTAATAAAACCGAAAAGACCAGACAGCAAATGCAGCCAATAGATCATGTATTTAGAAGGTAATTCCATAATTTTGTAGTTACGATGTTGTTCACTTATGCGCACGGTGGTTCCGTCTATGTAGTAGTATACCGGTGCAAATGGAGCTGTTGCAAACTTTTGCTACAGGCTTATTAATAGTTAAATATGGGGTAATACCCTGTAAAAGTAACAATTAGCGCACTAAAAAAATCACGAAATCCACTCCTAAACTCACAAAATGCTTTTAAATGCGAGACCGTAATGGCGGCCGAGGCCACGGTTTTCTTATGGCAATTGTATGCTAGAGTCCCTTGATGGAAATATTGTATAGGGAGTACCGACACAAGCTCAACGAGTTGTGATTGGTCGTTGGTTTTAGGCTCTCACGGAGTCGAGCAGGAGTCGACGACATCGAAGGCTCCACTCGAAAGGAGTCGATTCGTAGAGGAACGTATGGGAACGGACCGGAATGCCGGAAAATCCGCCAGTCCACCACTGGTCCACTGTCGAACTTAACCTTCGAATGCGTTCACGCGGTCGACAAAATCGACTCCTGTCAAAATGTATAAAGCGTCGTGTCGGTACTCCCTATACAATATTTCCATCAAGGGACTCTATTGTATGCTTCTTCTTTTCCTTGTGTGGTGTTGCGAAAACATCTCGTGTAGAAGGCGCTGATTGAAGATAGGGAACCCCAATAAAAACCGCGGCCCGGCCGCCATTACGGTCTCGCGTTTAAAAGCATTTTGTGAGTTTAGGAGTGGATTTCGTGATTTTTTAGTGCGCTAATCGTCATTTTTACTGGGTATTACCCCATTAACAACTATTAATAAGCCTGTAGCAAAAGTTTGCAATAGCTCCGTTGTGTCTAGTGTAGCGCGGGCTGTTTGAAATTGAAGTTATTTCCTGAGTTAATGAGTGGATTTTGAACATTTTTAATGTGCGCATCGTTATTTTCGCCGAATTTTACTTAAGAATCAAGGTTCTATATTGTTGTACCAAAAGTATGCAACAGACCCATTATAGGATACTCCATACTTTTCACAAAAAGAAAGAGCGAGCGGCGCTATCCCGTCCTACACTAATTCTCATCTACTGGTAGGATTTTTTTGTCCCCCCCCTCCGTTGGATCGGACTTTGCCCTCTCCCCCCTCCAAAGAAACAATTAACAAGACGTTCCTGGTTTCATCTGTAATATTTTCTTGATTTCGGCCGTTTTAATCGTGGATCCAGGCATGATTAAACATTTCCGAGGACGTAGAACTCATAAAAGCAAAAATGTCGCATCAATGGGGCTGTTGCAAACTTTTGCCACATCAGGAGATTGAAGTGTTGATTCTTGCAAGAACCCCCGTAAAAATGACAATAAGTACACTAAAAAATCACGAAATTCACTTTCAGAATTAGGCTTAATGGCGGAGGGACGCAGGTATCATGGGAGATGACTATGTAAATTGAGACATATCTGTGTGTTTCCTTATAGAGAAAGTGACAAATTAGACAAAAATCTCCCATGATACCTGCCAGTGGCGGATCCACGGGGAGCACGTGCCCCCCCCCCCCCCCCCAAAGCCTCAAATGTTGCCTTCTTTCTATATAGAAAATAGCCCGAAATTGCTTCTACCAACGCTTCAAATTTCAGAATTTCACAGGCGTGCCCCCCTCCCCAGAAAACTTTTCTGGATCCGCCACAGATACCTGCGTTGAACCGCTATTACGAACTTGACGTTTTAGCAGTCATGTGAGTTTATTACTGAATTTTAGACTTACTTAGGGCAATTTTCGCGAGTTTTGCTAGTTTTCACATCAGATTGGACTCTTCATTTGCCCACAGCAAAAGTTTGCAAGAGCCCCGTTGTTTCACGTTATGGCCAAAATTTCCGTTCAAAAATCGCTCTACTAAAACAGACTATTATGAACCACACGAGAATCGACTTTTTCTTCGGTTTCATACCAAGACGATAACAGAGACAAATAGAGACCGTGCACTCCCTATTCTTCCCGTGGTTGCGCGCGGTGTCCACTTTTCGTGAACTACTTTTGTCGGGACTCATCGGCCTCAACAGTCAACCTTCGCATAATGTTGGATGGTGAAGCTCAACAAAAGGCTGTGATTGGTCCGCGGTCCCGGAAACGGAAAAAGGTTTTGCTCGGCGAATGCAAAATACGTGCTCATCAGTCAACATTATGCGAATGTTGGCTGTTGTTTCGATGAGTTCCGAACAAAATTGAACCACGAAAAGTGGACACCGCGCGCAGGAATAGTGCAAGGTCTCTATTTGTCTCTGGACGATAACAACAGATCGCGACCCACGAACCGGCACCAGAGAGCGTGCGCGTAGGCACCACACACAGTCGGAAAGAAGACGATGAAATAGAAAAGGAAAATAAGTCAATAAAAAAAAAAAAAAAAAAAAAAAAAAAAAAAAAAAAAAAAAAAAGCGAAAAAAAGAAAAGGCGGGAAAAAAGAAATCGAGATGAGCGGGTGACACGGCCGCCGCTTTGGAGCCGTTGGAAATTCTATTTACCTTTACCCTCCTTGTCTTGTTTTGCTTCGACTTTTATCGCTGCCGTTCCTTGCCGGATTTCACGAGGAACGTAGCGAAAATTTACATGCGGGATCATTACAAACGTGAGAGCGTGACTCATGGACTTATGACGATGCCTGACAACAATGTTCAATCTTGATGTCTTCATGCACCCAGATATCACCTCCGACTCCCCCATCAAGCACAACCCCCCCCCCTCTCTCTCCCTCTCTCTCTCTTCCTCTCTCTCCTCCTCCCCTCTCTCCTCCCTCTCCCTCCTCTCTCCTCTCCCTCTCCCTCTCCTCTCTCCCCTATCTCCTCCTCTCTCTCTCTCTCTCCTCTCCTCCTCCCTCTCTCCCTTCTCTCTCCTCTCCCCTCTCCCTCTCCTCTCTCTTCTCTCCTCTCTCCTCCTCTCTCTCCTCTCTCTCCCCCTCTCTCTCTCTCTCTCTCTCTCTCTCTCTCTCTCTCTCTCTCTCTCTCTCTCTCTCTCTCTCCCTCCGCGCAGCTGGGCCTTCGACAAGGATCTTATAAATTCAACTTCCAAGACTTTTCGTCTCGAATTTATGCTTGCGCGTTTATTATTCCGCACGATTTTCGCAAAAGAAATATTAGAGATTTACCCGTCCACCGTTGTCAAGTGGATTACGCTTTCGGCGGTATTTCCATTTCAAGTAAATACAGCAGTTGCAAGGGTCTGAAATTGGGTGTTTTTATATAAAGGAAACGATGGTGCTTGCTGAGCTAAGAAAAAATGGTGCCTACGGTTTTTCATAAAATTCCCTGTTTTAGAGATGCACGTGTGTGACGCTGTAAAAAATTGCGTGCGTATAGTGACGTCACTACGCAGAATTTCCATATAAAACAATTTTATTTCGATAAATGAGTAAATTTCATGATCAGGTTTAATTAGATTCAATAGGTGGATTGTATTATATACCTGATTTCCTTAGTAACCGATTATAAACTAAGGAAATCAGGTATATAATACAATCCACCTATTGAATTTTATTTCGGCCAAAATCTCATATCCGGAACAATATAGGACTTGCTTAGAAACCCAAGGCATCTTAGTTCACTGAGAAAAATTTTCCTGTTAATTCAACCGGACGTCTGTTTAATACTTATATTTAACTGGAATTCCTGCTGTTCCAACAGAAATCACAGTTATTTCAAAAGGATTTCCTCAGGGGTGTAAAATGTTCCAAAACTTCATGCGTTTCATGCGATCCATAACTTATTTCCTCACAGAATTTTAAAAAATTTCCTCACAAAAATTTGATAGTGATGACTTTTTTTTTGCTTATTTTAACATTTCAACACCGTATGTTAGCAAAATGACCGATATTTGCCCATTTTTACACTATTTTCCTGGGAAATCCTTATTGCCATTATTTAAAAAAAAAAAAAAAAAAAAAATTGGACAAAAAATGTCCTCACTTTCCCAGAAATTTCCTCATTTTCACGCGATCCGCGGATCGCTAGATCGGGCACATTTTGCACCCCTGGATTTCCTGTTACTTGATCGGAATTTCTGGTGTAGTAACAGGGGTTCCTGTTGAAATAAAAGGAATTCCTTGTTAAAATAATAGGAATTCTGATTAAGTAAGTATTAAAAGGACGTCCGGTTACGGCAAAAAGAAATTTTTCTCAGTGTTCTAAGCTCATTGAGTACTTTCATTTTCATTATAAAAAAACACAACATTTTAGACACTTGCAACTGCTCCAGTGTTACTCACGCGTGCAAAATGTTACAAAACGTCGGAAGTTTCATTAGTGGCGTCGCGTGCAATCTAGTAATGCTCTGATTTTCGTTAATTAAACATGAACCATTTAACGTCCATTTAAACCCATGTAAAATATCGATTCGGTGGAGTGCACTGTGCCCGCCATTAAGATGACCTTTCCCAAGCGTTTGAATGCATGATATATGATGTGGAAAAATTGCACGCGATCCGAGATTTTTTTCTTCGCAGAATTCTCGACAAACCTCACAAAAATTGAAAAAGTGGTGATATTTTTCTTCTCTTTTTGCTCATCTCAACATTTTGCACCGTATGTAAGTACTACGACTTTCCAAACAAAGCACCCTGGTCGAAATTCTCATTGTTAAAGACCTTTAATCTCAATGAAACTTCCGACCTGTCATGACGTGCGTTAAAAGGGGCGATCTAATTAGTCTTTATAAACACTTAAAAACCACAAAAATTGTTAAAAAATTGCCAAGATTTAAAACAGTAAAAATTTCGACTAGGGTATTCATTTTTTTGAAGGTCATATTAAGCAAAATGACCGGTATTTTAAAAATAGATTCGAAGTTTCGAGCGATCGATTAATCGAAACTATCGAATTCCGATCGACCTTACAGGCCTCCGAATTCCGATTGAATAGCTTCCGATTGAAACATCACGTAATGGAGCTGTTGCAAACTTTTGCTACAGGCTTATTGATAGTTGATTGTAGGGTAAAATCCGGTAAAATTAACGATTAACGCACTAACAATTCACGAAATCCACTCCCAAACTCATAAAATGCTTTCAAACGTGAGATCGTAATGGCGGCCTCGGCCGCCCAGATCTAATGGCAATTGTATGCTTTTTCTTCTTCTTGTGTGGTGTTGCGAGAACACCTCGTGTAGATGGCGCTGATTGAAGATAGGGAAACCCAATGCAAACCGCGGCCCCGGCCGCCATTACGATCTCGCGTTTTAAAGCATTTTGTGAGTTTAAGAGCAAATTTCGTGATTTTTTACAGGGAGATCGTTATTTTTACAGGGTTTTACCCCATTATCAACTATTAATAAGCCTGTAGCAAAAGTTTGCAACAGCTCCATTGAAAAATGTTGTTCGCAAGAGTTTCACAAAGGAGGGGAAAAGAAAATTCAACAGGCACGAAAAATGTTTCAGTATGGAGATTGGAGGGTTCGAGATATTCGCGATTTGCGAGCAGGGAACTATTTGAGCTCCGTCGGTAATGGTTTTTAAGCGACGCAAAATCGGTAACACGGTCGGCTCTACTTGGCGCATGAAAATAGTCTATTCCTCACGTCGTCCGTTCGTTCCGCCTACTTCCCATCCAATTTGCATGCGCATGGTATAGAGTAACTCGTAGTTTCCTTGAATTCATTCATAATGATTGGGTCTGGTGGTGGAGCATATGGAGGGGGGGGGGAGAGTTGCCGCACAAAATAAAAAATGAAAATAAAAGCAGCGGATATTGCTCGGATGAGCTACGATAAACTCAAACAAAATTTTGGCCCAAAGCTTAAAGTAAATCGAAAGAAAATAAAAAATGGTTAAACTTATGGTTAAAAATCTTCGGCAGCGAGCCTGCGTTCAAAATGGAGGTTAACGCCTGCGGCCGCCTTCCCCCTTCGTCTCGTAGGTTTTGTTGAAACTTTATAGTTGACCATTATTAATGAAAGTAGTCTTTAACCTTCAGAATTAATGTTTATAATAAATAACCATTACAAGTCATACTCTAAACTAAACGGACGAAACAGCAGAGGGAACGGATTGAGAGCCCTGCGCCTTGTCAGCGATTAAGAGCCCACCAAAAAGACAGGTCTGCTCGTAAGTCTGATTTCCCATTTAAAATTACATTGGCTGTGCCTCGGAAGAGCAGAGGGGACGTTTTGAGAGCCCTGTGACTTGCCTGCGAATAAAAGCTCACCAAAAAGACAGGTCTGCTCGTAAGTCTGATATCCCATTTAAAATTACATTGGCGGTGCCTCGGAAGAGCAGAGGGGACGTTTTGAGAGCCCTGTGCCTTGCCTGCGAATAAAAGCCCAAGAAAAAGACAGGTCTGCTCGTAAGTCTGATTTCCCATTTAAAATTACATTGGCGGTGCCTCGGAAGAGCAGAGGGGACGTTTTGAGAGCCCTGTGCCATGCCTGCGAATAAAAGCCCACCAAAAAGACAGGTCTGCTCGTAAGTCTGATATCCCATTTAAAATTACATTGGCGGTGCCTCGGAAGAGCAGAGGGGACGTTTTGAGAGCCCTGTGCCTTGTCTGCGAATAAAAGCCCAAGAAAAAGACAGGTCTGCTCGTAAGTCTGATTTCCCATTTAAAATTACATTGGCGGTGCCTCGGAAGAGCAGAGGGGACGTTTTGAGAGCCCTGTGCCTTGCCTGCGAATAAAAGCCCACCAAAAAGACAGGTCTGCTCGTAAGTCTGATTTCCCATTCAAAATTACATTGGCGGTGCCTCGGAAGAGCAGAGGGGACGTTTTGAGAGCCCTGTGCCTTCCCTGCGAATAAAAGCCCACCAAAAAGACAGGTCTGCTCGTAAGTCTGATTTCCCATTTAAAATTACATTGGCGGTGCCTCGGAAGAGCAAAGGGGGCGTTTTGAGAGCCCTGCGCCTTGTCAGCAATTAAAAGCTCACCAAAAAGACAGGTCTGCTCGTAAGTCTGATTTCCCACTTAAAATTACATTGGCGGTGCCTCGGAAGAGCAGAGGGGACGTTTTGAGAGCCCTGTGCCTTCCCTGCGAATAAAAGCCCACCAAAAAGACAGGTCTGCTCGTAAGTCTGATTTCCCATTTAAAATTACATTGGCGGTGCCTCGGAAGAGCAAAGGGGGCGTTTTGAGAGCCCTGCGCCTTGTCAGCAATTAAAAGCTCACCAAAAAGACAGGTCTGCTCGTAAGTCTGATTTCCCATTTAAAATTACATTGGCGGTGCCTCGGAAGAGCAGAGGGGACGTTTTGAGAGCCCTGTGCCTTGCCTGCGAATAAAAGCCCACCAAAAAGACAGGTCTGCTCGTAAGTCTGATTTCCCATTCAAAATTACATTGGCGGTGCCTCGGAAGAGCAGAGGGGACGTTTTGAGAGCCCTGTGCCTTCCCTGCGAATAAAAGCCCACCAAAAAGACAGGTCTGCTCGTAAGTCTGATTTCCCATTCAAAATTACATTGGCGGTGCCTCGGAAGAGCAGAGGGGACGTTTTGAGAGCCCTGTGCCTTCCCTGCGAATAAAAGCCCACCAAAAAGACAGGTCTGCTCGTAAGTCTGATTTCCCATTTAAAATTACATTGGCGGTGCCTCGGAAGAGCAAAGGGGGCGTTTTGAGAGCCCTGCGCCTTGTCAGCAATTAAAAGCTCACCAAAAAGACAGGTCTGCTCGTAAGTCTGATTTCCCACTTAAAATTACATTGGCGGTGCCTCGGAAGAGCAGAGGGGACGTTTTGAGAGCCCTGTGCCTTGCCTGCGAATAAAAGCCCACCAAAAAGACAGGTCTGCTCGTAAGTCTGATTTCCCATTTAAAATTACATTGGCGGTGCCTCGGAAGAGCAAAGGGGGCGTTTTGAGAGCCCTGCGCCTTGTCAGCAATTAAAAGCTCACCAAAAAGACAGGTCTGCTCGTAAGTCTGATTTCCCATTTAAAATTACATTGGCGGTGCCTCGGAAGAGCAGAGGGGACGTTTTGGGAGCCCTGTGCCTTGCCTGCGAATAAAAGCCCACCAAAAAGACAGGTCTGCTCGTAAGTCTGATATCCCATTTAAAATTACATTGGCGGTGCCTCGGAAGAGCAGAGGGGACGTTTTGAGAGCCCTGTGCCTTGTCTGCGAATAAAAGCCCAAGAAAAAGACAGGTCTGCTCGTAAGTCTGATTTCCCATTTAAAATTACATTGGCGGTGCCTCATCGGAAGAGCAGAGGGGACGTTTTGAGAGCCCTGTGCCTTGCCTGCGAATAAAAGCCCACCAAAAAGACAGGTCTGCTCGTAAGTCTGATTTCCCATTCAAAATTACATTGGCGGTGCCTCGGAAGAGCAGAGGGGACGTTTTGAGAGCCCTGTGCCTTCCCTGCGAATAAAAGCCCACCAAAAAGACAGGTCTGCTCGTAAGTCTGATTTCCCATTTAAAATTACATTGGCGGTGCCTCGGAAGAGCAAAGGGGGCGTTTTGAGAGCCCTGCGCCTTGTCAGCAATTAAAAGCTCACCAAAAAGACAGGTCTGCTCGTAAGTCTGATTTCCCACTTAAAATTACATTGGCGGTGCCTCGGTAGAGCAGAGGGGGCGTTTTGAGACCCCTTTGCCTTGTCAGCGATTAAAAGCCCACCAAAAAGACATGTCTGCTCGCAAGTCTGATTTCCCATTTAAAATTACATTGGCGGTGCCTCGGAAGAGCAAAGGGGGCGTTTTGAGAGCCCTGCGCCTTGTCAGCAATTAAAAGCTCACCAAAAAGACAGGTCTGCTCGTAAGTCTGATTTCCCACTTAAAATTACATTGGCGGTGCCTCGGTAGAGCAGAGGGGGCGTTTGAGACCCCTTTGCCTTGTCAGCGATTAAAAGCCCACCAAAAAGACATGTCTGCTCGCAAGTCTGATTTCCCATTTAAAATTACATTGGCGGTGCCTCGGAAGAGCAGAGGGGACGTTTGGAGAGCCCTGCGCCTTGTCAGCGATTAAAAGCCCGCCAAAATGACAGGTCTGCTTGTAAGTCTGTTTTCCCATTTAAAATAACATTGGCGGTGTCTCAGAAGAGCAGAGGGGGCGTTTTGAGAGCTCTGCGCTTTGTTAGCGATTAAAAGCCCGCCAAAATGACAGGTCTGCTCGTAAGTCTGATTTCCCATTTAAAATTACATTGGCGGTGCCTCGGAAGAGCAGAGGGGACGTTTTGAGAGCCCTGCGCCTTGTCAGCGATTAAAAGCCCGCCAAAATGACAGGTCTGCTTGTAAGTCTGTTTTCCCATTTAAAATAACATTGGCGGTGTCTCAGAAGAGCAGAGGGGGCGTTTTGAGAGCTCTGCGCTTTGTTAGCGATTAAAAGCCCGCCAAAATGACAGGTCTGCTCGTAAGTCTGATTTCCCATTTAAAATTACATTGGCGGTGCCTCGGAAGAGCAGAGGGGACGTTTGGGGAGCCCTGCGCCTTGTCAGCGATTAAAAGCCCACCAAAAAGACAGGTCTGCTCGTAAGTCTGATTTCCCATTTAAAATTACATTGGCGGTGCCTCGGAAGAGCAGAGGGGACGTTTTGAGAGCCCTGCGCCTTGTCAGCGATTAAAAGCCCGCCAAAATGACAGGTCTGCTTGTAAGTCTGTTTTCCCATTTAAAATAACATTGGTAGTTCCCCGGAAGAGCAAGAAGGTTCGGGTGACCCCCCACATCTCCAATTTAAGGGGGGCCCCGAAAAGCATCTTGCCCCGGGGACGTCTGAAGTGAGGTTATACGGCCCTGACTGAACTGTGTAATCTTTTTGTCCACCGGTGGAATTATCGGTGGATTCAATAATGGCATTGAATAGTTAACACACACAAATTGGCAGCTAAGGAATTTTTATGAGGCACTGGCGCAACCAGGATCTCTTCCATCTCTCTCATTTCCCATTTGAATGTATCATAAGGAAAAGGACAGAGAGAGGGGGTTTTATCCCCTTGTCCATCCTTGTCTAACATAAGTTCCTTAATGGAGAAAAGAGAGAGATGAAGAAACTCTCGTTGCATTGGGGCAACCAGGATCTCTTCCATCTCTCTCATTTCCCATTTGAATGTATAAGTAGGAAAAGGACAGAAAGAGGGGGTTTTATCCCCTTGTCCATCCTTGTCTAACATAAGTTCCTTAATGGAGAAAAGAGAGAGATGAAGAAACTCTCGTTGCATTGGGGCAACCAGGATCTCTTCCATCTCTCTCATTTCCCATTTGAATGTATAAGTAGGAAAAGGACAGAAAGAGGGGGTTTTATCCCCTTGTCCATCCTTGTCTAACATAAGTTCCTTAAAGGAGAAAAGAGAGAGATGAAGAAACTCTCGTTGCACTGGGGCAACCAGGATCTCTTCCATCTCTCTCATTTCCCATTTGAATGTATCATAAGGAAAAGGACAGAAAGAGGGGGTTTTATCCCGTTGTCCATCTTCGTCTAACATACACGTTTTTAAATGGAGAAAAGAGAGAGAGAGATGAAGAAACTCTCGGTGCGCTACTGTTATGAGGTATTGAGCTATCTTGGTTCATTTGTTATTGCTTTCATAATAACTGCATCTTCAGAGTTAATTTGAGTATATTTGTTGGAAGCTTTCCAGATCTTCTCTACAGACTTAGGGTCGACTTCAGCTTCCACTTAACTTCCCGTGTTTACACGAGGATACTAAGTTAACACGGAGTTTGCTTCATGACACAATGGTTTATTCCACGCGCTGATGATTGGCTGGCACTGGCGGATCCAAGAATCTATCTTTCTCTCTCTTCCCCCATTAGAACGCGTGTGTTAGAAAAGGAGAGATTAAGGGCAGTCACTTGATTTTCGCCCTCTCCATTGGCGGATCCAGCAATCTGACAACGGAGTATTCTCCCCATTTGATTGCATGAGAAATAATCGATTTGTCATGGGGCTGTAGCCCCTCCAAGAATCGATTGTTAATCATACATTCAAGTGAGAGGAATGCGCAGTTGCCAAATTGCAGGATCCGCCTATGGCCCTCTCTCTTCTATCACTTTCTAACACATGCGTTCAAACGTGAGAGGAAAGAGAAGGACAGTTTTTTGGATCCGCTAATGTTGGCTGGCACCTGATTCCGACTTGGTTACGACACTGAGATTCTATGAACTAAAACCTGCCTTACAATGCTCACGCGATTCTTATTTTATGACAGGGGCGGCTCGTGCGATGGAGGGCTCTTGCAAACTTTCGCTGTAAGGAAATAAATAGTTTAACCTGATGTCAGAAACCAGCAAAAATCACGAAATTCACACTGAAAAAGTATAAAATTCAGTAAAAAAACTCACAAAACTGTTCTAATAGCAAGATCGTAATGGCGCTTCAACGCAGGTATCATGCGGGAGAATTCCTGTCTCTAATTAGTCCTTTTCTCTACGAAAACACAAGAGATAAGTCTCAAATAAGAAAACATTGGGCTGCCCTCTGCAGGAAAGCAGAAAACAACCCAAAGTTTATGCAAAGAGTATACGTTTTCTGCTTTTGTCGGCCATCTTGCCTGCAGTGATTTTGAACTGCGCGCCACCGAATTTGTGGCGCGAAGTTAGATAAGCATACCTCTTTAATCCAAGGTTATAGATTAAAGAGGTATGCTCATCTGACTTCGCGCCACGAAGTCAGTAGCGCGCAGTTCAAAATCCAGATCCAAGATGGCCGGAAAAAGCAGAAAACATTGTATACTCTTTCCAGAAAACGTCGGGCTATTTCCTGCTTTTCTGGAGAGGGAGCCCGATATTTTCTGGAAAGAGTGTACAATGTTTTCTGCTTTTTCCGGCCATCTTGGATCTGGATTTTGAACTGCGCGCTACTGACTCCGTGGCGCGAAGTCAGATGAGCATACCTCTTTAATCTATAACCTTGTCTGTAATCTATAACCTTGGGATCCGCCAGTGTTCGCCTATAAAATTTTGACGCTGAGAGAGAGTAGAGTTCCTATATTTAGAGAGTTAAGACAAGAGGGTAGTCAACTTCTGATTGGTCGATGAGTTTTAGGCTCTACGGATGCCGCCATTGGATGCGATTTTGCACTTTTGTTTACAATCGCAGTTGTTTACCAACAGTATTTTACGGATAAAGAGTTAAATATCGACGAATCTGTAAATTTTAATCATGAAACGCCTCAAGAATGTCTAAAAATCCCAAAAGAACCTTTCAAAGCGTAAATGGATGTCGATGCACAAAAGCAGTAAAAGATTACATCATTAGAAACTCAGCGGCACTGTAATCTTTGCAGTGGACAAAAACACAACAACGGCCCTCAGAATGTAAACAAATGTGCAAAATCGCATCCAATGGCGGCGCCCATGGTTTCTCTTGTCTTAACTCTCTAAATATAGGAACTCTAAGAGAGAGAGCAAACGTTACATTTCAAGTTACCGACCTGAAATGATTTTAGCGCTCGCAGACTGACTAAACACTAAATATCAGTTAGAGATGGTGAATAAATTCCATCGCAGAGTTGAGGGAGGACGCAAATCCCTGGCGATTCCGGTCATGATAAAAACGCTTGAGTTACCGACGAGAGTGCGGACAGAGCTAGGTGGAAATTACGAAGGAGCCGGCGAGAGCTATCAGGGTCGGAAGTAGGAGCAAAGGGGGGAGGGGGGAGGGGGGGAGGAGTCTCGTGGGGGAAAGTCGAGGGAGTCCCTGTGGACCCTCTCATGACTGCCTGACGTGCATCAGAAAGCGCTAAATGAAACCCATAAATACGGCACACACATTTATACTACTTCGGTGCGCGCTTACTATATGCCGCTTACTCTACGTCTGTTCGGCGTACGGTATTTCCCCTCCCCACCCGCACCCGGCGGCTGAAAGTACGGTATTCAAATAGGTAAATACTATTAAATGCCCCGAGAGCGCTCTGAACTTTAACCATTTAAAGTCTGAACTCTGTGAACGCCCTGTCAAACGTTTAACGTCTGTCACAAAGGCTGGCGACGCGACGCCGACGCCGACGCGGCGGCGGGCACGCGGGATTTCGCGACACATGCGGAAAAGCTTTGGCCATTAAGCTTTTTTTCCGACGAAAAAGAAGTTGGAACTTGATTTCTAGGAAAACATGGATATTTTGACAAAAGAAGAAAAAAAGGTGGGGGTGGAAAGACGACTGACCCAGTGGCGGCTCGTGCGATTTGACAACAGTGTTTTTATCCCATTTAAATACATGGAAAACAATCGAAACTCGAGGAGGCTGTCAGCCTCCGTTTGAATCGATTTTTTACCTAAGTTTAAGTGGGAAAAAGGCATGGTTGCCAAATCTCACGGGCCGCTACTGCTGACCACTTAGTTTTTGAGCCGTGGAATGTGTAACAAAAACGCAACGTCAAATAACACTAATGAGTCCGACATCCATTCACGAACAGATCAGAGCACAAGCACGTATCATAGGGTACTCTAACGTATCAGAGCTGTGGTGTTTTCTGTATATCGACGAGCTATAGCGATGGAGAGGATTTGTGGGGCGTGATATTTGACAACATGGCATTTGGTCCATTTGAACCCATAGAAAAAGTCGAATCTGCTGGTCATCGGTGATTCATTGATAATTCGATATTTATTATGGGTTTTAATGAGCCGAATGCAACGGTGCCAGATCGCACGCTTCGCCACTGGTACGAGTCAACGAGCTATAGCGATAGAGAGGATTTGTGGGGCGTGATATTTGACAACATGGCATTTGGTCCATTTGAACCCATAGAAAAAGTCGAATCTGCTGGTCATCGGTGATTCATTGATAATTCGATATTTATTATGGGTTTTAATGAGCCGAATGCAACGGTGCCAGATCGCACGCTTCGCCACTGGTACGAGTCAACGAGCTATAGCGATAGAGAGGATTTGTGGGGCGTGATATTGAAACTTCACGGAGGCAGAACTGATCGAGATCTCTCATGGACGTTTTTCACACAGGCTCGGTTTGTTCGCCTCACTTTTTTAACCTTAAAAAAAAAAAAAAAAAAAAAAAAAAAAAAAAAAAAAAAAAAAAAAAAAAAAATTGTCTAGTTCGTAATGGCGGTTCAAAGCAGGTATTCTGGGAGATTCCGGTCTAATTTCAATTTGTCACCTTCTTTAAAGAAATACAGAGATACGTCTTAGTTTAGATAGGAATCTACCATGATACCTGCGTCTTTCCGCCATCAAGCCCGATTCTGAGAGTGAATTTCGTGATTTTCTTAATTAATTATGGTGGCGATTTCAAGGAAGAAATTTCGTATAGTATGACCAAATATTCGATTTAAGAATAGGATATAATAACACATAGAGCTGGATCTAATTGTTAGAGGGGGTGGAAGTTGGACGAGTTTAAGCCTGACTGACTAATTTTTCCGCACAAGTGCCATACTATCTATTAACCTCCTTTATCGTTTCCACAATGGGACTCTTGCAAACTTTTGCTGAAAGCAAATAAATAGTCCAATCTGATGAAAAGACCAGCAAAAATCACGAAAATCACACTAAGAAAGTCTAAAATTCAGTAATAATCTCACATAACTGCTATAACGGCAAGATGGTAATGGCGGTTCGAAGCAGGTATCTTGGGAGATTCCTGTCTATTGTGTAACTTTCTCTACGGAGATACAGAGATATGTCTCAATTTAGATAGGAATCTCCCATGATACCTGCGTCTTTCCGCCATTAAGCCCGATTCTGAGAATGAATTTCGTGATTTTTTTGGTGTACTCATCGTCATTTTTTCAGGTTTATATGCAAGAATTAACTCTTCAATCCCCTGTAGCAAAAGTTTGCAAGCGCCCCATTATTACAACTGAACAACACACGGGAGCGCAAATATTTTAATTTAATTTTTCTTTCTTCGAAATCGAGTTACCAATGTGATGGCGTTGCTCTTGGCGAGGAAAGTGTGAGGGATTTGATTGTTATACCCTTAAACTCATTTTATATGACGGGTGAATAAACGTTCAAAGAAAACCCGCACACAGGAAAAAAAAGATAGCAAGTATACCGCGGTTATCGAGGAAAGGACATGAGAAGTCAAGTAATGCTCGGAAAAAAACATGGTGAGTCAAGTAAAACACGGAAAGAACATCCCCGTAGGTGGAAAGGTGGGGAAGGAGTTTGCAATGAGAAGATTGTAATTTCTCTGTGAATTTTTCTTTGTTATCACGGTTGGTTTCTGACATTCTTTCAAACCTTTTCCCTCTTTATTTTCCTTCGCGGTCTTTCTCATCTCTTCTCTTCTGCCACACTTCACCCGCATCTCCGTTCTTATTATTGGGTGAGATTTTAACGAACTATTAGACAAGAGAGAATCGGGAAATCACTCAAACAAAATCCTGCCATCATTTTTTTTAAAATTCCTTCTATTCCGTATCCTCGCACAAACAATGCAATGATGAAGTGACTACGCGGAAGTAGGTAAACATAGCGCAATTGTGAATCACTGTGAATCACTACAGGTGTCAATAACCTTAAAATCGTAAACAATAGATTGCACGGTAGGAACATCTGTTTGATCAAAATAACAACACGCCAAACTTCAGATAAGTAAATCATAAGTAGGTAGTGCGAGTCTGTAGTGCAAATGCCACTAAATACGCTAGTAAAATAAAAACTAAATACACGCAAGTGAACATGGCGCTATGGGGCAGTTGCAAGAGTCAGAAATGTTGTGTTTTTTATAAAGAAAATGAAAGTACTTGATGAGCTGAGAACAAAGATGCCTTTGGTTCCTAATTAAGTCCCATTGTTCCGAAGATGATATTTTGGCCCAAAATACATTGTTTTACATGGGAATTCCGCGTAGTGACGTCACTACACACACGGATTTTTGCAACTTTACACGTGTGTATCTCCAAAACCAAGACACTTAGGAAAAAACCAAAGGCACCATTGTTCTCAGCTCATCAAGTACTGACATTTTCTACATAAAAAACATAACATTTCAGACCCTTGCAACTGCCCCATTGTGAGTCACAAGAAACGTCAATTGATTTAAAATTGTAAACAATATAGATTACACGATAGGGACATCTGTTGATCAGAATTACAGTAAGTTCAACTAGAGTCATCTGCTGTGCAAAATGCAACTAAATACGCTTGTAAAATAAAAAAACTGAATGCACGCAAATAAATATAACGCGCGTATAAGAACCAATAGAGATATGTAAACTGCTTTAAAATTGTAAACAACAGATTCGCGGTAGGAACATATCTGTTGATCAGAATTACATTACGTCAAACTTCAGATAGGCAGTGAAAGTCCGTAAAACAAAGTGCCACTAAATATACCCTTTTAAAATGAAAACTGAATAGATGCGAGTCAACATACCGCTATTGTGAATCACTAGAGATGCCAACAGACTTATAATTGTAAACAATAGATTGCACGGCAGGAACATCTGTTGCTTAGAATTATATTAAGTCAATATTTAGATAAATGGAGAAAGTCTGTTGAGCAAAATTCCACTAAAGATGCTAGCAAAATAGAAACTGAATACACGCCAGTCAACGCAGCGCTATTGTGAATCACTAGAGATGTCAACAGACTTATAATTGTAAACAATAGATTGCACGGCAGGAACATCTGTTGCTTAGAATTATATTAAGTCAACATTTAGATAAATGGAGAAAGTCTGTTGAGCAAAATTCCACTAAAGATGCTAGCAAAGTACAAACTAAATACACGCAAGTCAACGCAGCGCTATTGTGAATCACTAGAGATGTCAACATACTTATAATTGTAAACAATATGCACGGTAGGAACATCTGTCGATCAGAACCACATTACGCCAAACTTCAGATAAATCATATAAGTAATGCAAAATTCCACTAACGACGCTTGGGAATTTAAAAACTGAACCCGGTAGAGATGTCAACAGCCTTGAAATTGTAAAAAAATAGATTGCACGGTAGGAGTATGTGTTGATCAGAATTACATTCCATCGTCAGATTAGTAGTGAGAGACCGTAGTGCAAAATGCCACTAAATAAGCTTGTAAAGCAAATCATTTCGTGATGATGGAACGATAAAACGGGTACACGAAAGTCGAGACATTCAACTCATGCAGGTTTGAAAATTAAATAACCTCAAATAAGTAATAATGGTAAAATAATTAATAAATATCTAAAAAAAAAAAAACAAAAAAAAAAACAAAAAAAAAAAAAAAAAAAAAAAACACCAAGAAACACTGAACAAGCAAAAGCCCAGGGAATGCAGAATCTTCTTCGCCTCCACAATTTTTACACGCATGGAGGACAGAGTACAAAATGTTTGAAGATTTTTTTAAGCTTATTTCAACGCACTAGAGAAAATGTTGGCTCAAAACGCCCCACTAACTCAAAATTCAGCTGGACTAGCGCGTTGGGTTAACCTGGTGAACAATATTTGGTTGGTCAAAATTTAAAAAAAAAAAAAAAAAAAAAAAAAAAAAAATCCAATTTTCTTCCAGGCAGCGTCCAAAATTTTACCAAGGTCCACAATTTTAACCTCTCGCTAAGTAAACACAGTTACCACAGTCAGCAGAAAAATAATATCACATCTTTCAACAAAATTCAGATTATGCAATTATGCATGCTATTCTCTTTCAAGGTTCTATTCTGATTAGAATTTAATCATTTGTATTATGATTTTGACAGTCAGCACACATCGTAACTAGCATCGAGACCTGTAGGAGCAGGTTGTCATAGTATATTTTCATTATATTTGAAAGTTTGTAAACTTTAATTATTTAATATTATAAATTATTGTATTTTGTTTATTATTTTGATTTTTCTTGTAAAAATTAATATATTTTTTAAAAACCTAATCGCGATCCAAGACTAAATATCTCCCTGCAAAAAAAATGGAAAAAAAAGGATTTCAGCAAATTTATTATATTTAATATTTTAAATTACTGTATTTTGTTTGTTGATTTAATTTTTCTTGTAAAAATTATTACATTTTTCAAAAACTTGATTGCGATGCAAGACTGAATATCTCCCTGCAAAAAAAAAAAAAAAAAAAAAAAAAAAAAAAATTCAGCAAATTTATTTTATTTAATTTTTTAAATTGTTGTATTTTGTTTGTTAATTTGATTTTCCTTGTAAAAATCATTACGTTTTTCAAAAACCTTATCGCGATCCACGACAAAATATCTCCCTGCAAAAAAGATTTCTGCACCCCTGAAAAAAAAAAAAAAAAAAAAAATGTTTTGTTTTGTTTTTTTTTTCTGACCTGTGATGGTCCATAATTCCTTGAGAGTTTGGTCACGGTATCTTTTAATATTTTCCCTTTGCTCCAACTCGTGCTTCGATTCGAGGAACTCAAACACACACGCACCCAACAACAAATACCCGGCGACAAGAATGAGTAGTCCGACGTGAGAGCACACGAGAGCGACACAATGGCGCGCCCGGGCGCAGCAAGTCCGCGACCGTCTCGCCGGCATCTGCCTCCACCACTGCCGACAAGTAGGAAAACTCCCCGATTCCCGACTCCTGTTTCTGTTGGGGGTGTAAAAAGGTGAGTGACAGAGAGAGTGGCCACCGGCGCGAGGCGACGCGACGCGCGACGCGGCCGCGGCGTGGAGGCGCGCAACGCAACGTAGCGACATGACACAGCCGCCAAAATTTGAGCCGCGACCAAGCAACCACTTGTGCGCACGCGCCCGGCACGCGTCCATCGGACACCCACGCCCCGCCCCGCTACCTCTTGACCAGTGACCACCTTCCGATCGCCCCGACTTACTCCGACTCCCAACAGTACAGGCAGGGTGTCCAAGATCACCTGAACGTCATTCATTCTCGAAAAAAGAACGGCTGGTCAATATGAGAGGAAGGTAAACATAGAGTCCCGATACGTAGAGAGTTAAGACAAGAGGGTAGTCAACTTCTGATTGGTCGATGAATTTTAGGCTCTACGGACGCCGCCATTGGATGCGATTATGCACTATTGTTTTGTTTACCAACGGTCTTTTACAGATAAAAGAGTTAATTTGCGATGAATCTGTTAATTTTAATCATAATGCACCACAAGAATGTCCATAAATCTCAAAAGAATCATTAAAAAGCGTTAATACATGTCGATCAACAAAAGCAGGGAAAGATTACATCGTTACAAACTTAGCGGAACTGTAATCTTTGCAGTGTAGCAAAACACAACAACGGCCTCAGAATGTAAACAAATGTGCAAAATCGCATCCACTGGCGCCCATGATTTCACTTGTCTTAAATCTCTACATATAGGGACTCTAGTAAAGATGAGAGGAAGGTAAATAAAAAGCTCTGGTAAGTGTGTGTGTGTGTGTGTGTGTGTGTGTGTGTTCTTCTTTTTTGCGGGCAAATCTGAGACAAGCAGAAACTCAGCACACTCAATGCTTCCCAGGTAGCTCAGGGGCACCGAAATGCCAAGAAATGAAATCAACCCAACTTCCAAATTTTCCATGATGACAATAGACTGTTTTAGTAGAGCGATATATCGTATCGATTGCCGTCCGAGGGCCTCTGGTTCCAAACAAACTCTGGTTCAATGTAATTTCCCCCTAAGCGAACTTTTGAACGGAAATTTAGGGTATTAAATCAAACAATTTATGCGACCTTTTTGCGATTATGAATTCTCCGTCCTCGAAAATGCTTAATTTTGCCTGCTTCCACCCGTAAAACTACCAAAATCAACAAGATATTACAGATTAAACGATGCGTTTGGAGGTTGGAATCACCCAAATGTTATTGTTGTTGTTGTGGAATTGGCGGGATTTCGGGCGATTCTAACCTACAAATGCAACATTTAATCTGTGATATCTTATTGATTTCTGCAGTTCTAGTCAAGGAACCAGGCATAATTAAGCATTTTCGAGGACGTAGAATTCATAATCGTAACAAGGTCGCATTATTTGTTTGATTTAATACCCTAAATTTCCGTTCAAAAGTTCGCTTATGGGGAAATTACATTGAACCAGAGTTTGTTTGGAACCAGAGGCCCTCGGACGGCAATCGATACGATATATCGCTCTACTAAAACAGTCTATACTATCTCTCCTTGGGGAGGCGAGGAAGTAAAAAAGTGAGGTTAGAGTATCTATGTAAGGAGAGTATGGCGGTCTGCGATCATGGAGCTCTTAGCGCCCAATTTCAAGATGGCGGCGGTTGTATTGTTTGAGGTTATGTTACATTGTTGATGAGAACGGTGTCGGTGAACGGTGAGTTTGATGACCGTTTCCCGCTAGAAAATGTATGAAGATAACCTCAACGGTTTCACCGGTTACACGATCGGCCCGGTCGGACAACTTTAAATTGGGCCCTAAGAGCTCCTTGAACGCCTAAAATGTCGCAGCCAATCAGCGTACGATTCACAGACCGCTATACTCTATCTTATTCAGAGACAATATATAATAGAGACCACGCACTATCTATCTTGCCCATGTTTGCGCGCGGTGGCAACTTTTTTTTTCGGGGTCTCAACAGAACACCGCTAACATGGTCCATACGTTGACTGATGAGAAACATCGTTGAGATTTTTGCCTAGTGAAGCCAGAAGCACCGAAATTGCATCAGTCAACGTATGGACCGTGTTGGATGGTGCACTCTCATGCTCCCTGTGTTAATTCCTGTTGAGTCCCGAAAAATAAGTCAGCCACCGCGCGCACGGCTAGTGCGTGGTCTCTATTATATATTGTCTCTGATCTTATTATAGGTACTCTAACAATAAGTGAGGTTAGTTGGGTACTACAAGGGGTGTCCCAAATGTCCTGCACACTTTTGTCTTGGGGAAGAACGAAAGCGGATATCAAAAAACGGTTTGTGAGGGGCGATTTTCGTAGTAATTACCTACAAATCAAGACCAAATTCAGCTCTGTAAGTTATATGTATATTCACTGATTTACAGCGTTTTGAAAATGACAAGTCGAGCAGACCCCCTCCAGGATTTTTAGCATATTTTTCAAGAAAAGAAAAAAATATAGTTAAAAATCAAAAGTTCTGAAGAAAATTATGAAGGAAGAAGGGTAGAGAACAAATTGGCAGCCTAACACCGTGTCAAAGGGCGGCAAAATGCAAGCATCACATTTTTATCAGTCTTGGTAAAATTCTGCAAAATTTATTCAAACAAATAAAACCTCTGAATTACGTAACTCTCTTTTTTTCTCTTGAAAAACATGCTAAAAATCTTGGAGGGGACAGCTTGACAAGTCATTTTCAAGACGCTGTAACTCAGTGACTATTTAACTTAAAGAGCTGAATTTGGTTTTGATTTGTAGGTAATTACTGGGAAAATCGCCCCTTACAAACCGTTTTTTGATATTCGCTGTCGTTCGCCCCCCAGACAAAAGTGTGCAGTACTTTTGGGACACCTCTTGTACAATGGGTACCTGCACCCGTGTAGAAATGCACCAAGTACAATCGACGAAAAAAGATCGTCGCGAGATTTTCACGAGCTAAGTTTTGCCTTCAAGGTTCCGGTTCGGCCACTCTTTATACTCCTCACACCATGCAGGCGAAAGGTCAGTGCGGGTTGGGTGGGCGAACCGTTGAAGATCAGTCTCACACTTACACGCATAACTGCGGCGGTGTTCGCTTAGAGTCCCTTGATGGAAATATTTGTACAGGGTGTACCAACTACCAGACCACCCGGAAAGGGCATTTTTATCGAAAACTACTGAACCAAATGACTTGAAACTAAGTCAGTGTGGGAATGGGGCTGCTGCACACTTTTGCTAAGAGCGATTTAACAGTCAATTCTGGTGTGAAAACCTCGACACATGGGCGCCCGCAGAAAAATTTCCAAGGGGGGGCAAAATTGCTGAACCCCAATGGAAGGTCTAGGGGACCCCCCCCCCCCATCCGAGGAAAAAGGGAAGACTTTTTTTTTCTTTTTTTCTTCATACAAATAGTGTACAATTGTTAAGCCATTTTAGGTGTATCCAAATAGTCATAGGCGTAGCGTATCAGAAGGTAGCCCCCCCCCACTTTTTTTGGGTGTGGGGGCTAAAAATCGGGGATAAAAAGCAAGAAAAAAAAAGGTCATCACTTTTTCGCCCCCCCCCACTTTTTTTGGTCACGGTGCGCCTATGCAAATAGTAATAATAATTTTGACTTGTTTGATACTATGAAAAACGGACAACAGATGATAATAAATAAATAAATATAAGTAAATATATAATGCTACTGTTTCTTGCAAAAAGTGACTTAAAATTACACCACAAACTAATAATAAAGTTCGTCAACTATATTACTCCTTAGATTCACATGTCATTTTCTTTTGGTCCTTTCATTTTTCTTCGTGAAATTTTGACTGTTTTGAATTCCAGAGGGGGGCAAGTGCCCCCCCCCCTTGCCCTCCCCTGCGGGCGCCCATGCCTCGACAAATAACAATGGCAGCACTAAAAACTTCCGAAATCCTCTCTTAAACTCAATAAACGCTTTTCTTTGCGAGGGCGTAATGGTGACCCAGGGCAGTAACAATGGGAGATTCCTATCTTAATTTCGTCACTCTTTCTATGCTAACAAGGATGATTCACAGAGTGATGATCCACATTCGATGAATGGTACCGCAACACCTAGTGACACCGGTGCAGTGTCAAATGAAAGTCGTCTCTTATACTGGTCATTGAGAGAAAAGTTTGAAAAGGACTTGTTAGTCCAAAAGGCATGCTGGACTTTTAGCAACAATCCGTGGCTCTTTCGGCGTCCTAAATCTTTTTTTTTTTTTGTTTGGAGGGGGGTGGTTATTTGTAAAGTTCGTTGATTACAACATAATACGACCGAGGAAAGTTTGGTGACAGAAGTTTGGAAAGAACTTGTTAATCCAATAGGCATATTGGACTATTAGCATAAATTTGAGGCTATTTCAGCGACGTAAACCTTCTTATTTCGTTTTTCGGGAAGGGGGGGGGGGGCAATTAGTATAGTTCGTTGATTAAAGCGTAATACGACTGAGAACAGTTTGGTGACAGAAGTTTGGAAAGGACTTGTTAGTCCAAAAAGCATGCTGGACTTTCAGCAAAAATTCGTGGCTATTTTAGCGTCGTAAACCTTTTTTCTTTCTTTTTTGGGGAGGTGGGGGATTTGGGGGGGGGGGGTATAAGCACCGGTGTACGCTTCTGTTGAATTTCAATTCCAATCGACTGGAAACTTGCCGACTTTGCGCTCATACTTCCGCGAGCGGAAATCTACGAGATAAAACCAATTTACGGCGGGGAGGCAAAATACTTTAAATTCAAATTGAAGAGATGAAAAACAGCGCGCCAAACACAAACCCCGAATGCGCGGCGATAACATTTTAAAAAATAGCAAAGGGTGAATAAATTGGGAAACGAATACACTCTTTCAAGAGCGGGAAAATGGGGAAGAAAGACTGTGAGACAAGCAAAAAAAAAAAAAAAAAAAAAAAAATCTCCGCTCCCACCACACCAACGAACGAACACCTCCAGCGTATCTCAGAAAATTGTCAGAGAACCACGAGTGAGTGCTTCTCTTCTCATCTAACCCATAGTTACAACGTCAATTTGCGGGGCTCACGGACATTTTGATGCGCAGCATTTACACCACAGGACTCTTCAACCGCATTTGCACTGGAGGGGTGGAGAGTTTCTTCAGAGAATTTCATAGTTTGGAATTTCAAGACTGATGTCGTCTCTCTCGGTTCATGATAGCTTATTACTCACTTGCATGCATTCAATTGTTCATTCAAATGAGAATCAATGGAGGCTCGTGCAATTTGGCAAAAATGTTATCCCTCCATTTGATTGAATGTAAAACAATCGACTCCAAAGTGAAGCAGCATTTTTTGTTGGGGTGTAAAAAGGTGAGTGACAGAGAGAGTGGCCACCGGGGGGGCGAGGCGACGCGACGCGGCCGCGGCGTGGAGGCGCGCAACGCAACGCAGCGACGCGACATGACACAGCCCCCAAAAATTTTGAGCCGCGACCAAGCAACCACTTGTGCGCACGCGCCCGGCACGCGTCCATCGGACACCCACGCCCCGCCCCGCTACCTCTTAACCAGTGCCCACCCTCCGATCGCCCCGACTTACTCCGACTCCCAACAGTACAGGCAGGGTGTCCAAGATCACCTGAACGTCATTCATTCTCAAAAAAAGAACGGCTGGTCAATATGAGAGGAAGGTAAATATAGAGTCCTGATACGTAGAGTTAAGACAAGAGGGTAGTCAACTTCTGATTGGTCGATAAATTTTTAGGCTCTACGGACGCCGCCATTGGATGCGATTATGCACTATTGTTTTGTTTACCAACGGTCTTTTACAGATAAAAGAGTTAATTTGCGATGAATCTGTTAATTTTAATCATAATGCACCACAAGAATGTCCATAAATCTCAAAAGAATCTTTAAAAAAGCGTTAATACATGTCGATCAACAAAAGCGGGGAAAGATTACATCGTTACAAACTTAGCGGAACTGTAATCTTTGCAGTGTAGAAAAACACAACAACGGCCTCAGAATGTAAACAAATGTGCAAAATCGCATCCAATGGCGCCCATGATTTCACTTGTCTTAAATCTCTACATATAGGGACTCTAGTAAATATGAGAGGAAGGTAAAAAAAAAGGGGAAAAAGTGGGGTGTGTGTGTTGTGTGTGTTGTGTTTTGTGTTGTGGTGGGGTGTGTGTGTGTGTGTTTGTTCTTTTTTTTTGCGGGCAAATCTGAGACAAGCAGAAACTCAGCACACTCAATGCTTCCCAGGTAGCTCAGGGGCACCAAAATGCCAAGAAATGGAATCAACCCAACTTCCAAATTTTCCATGATGACAATAGACTGTTTTAGTAGAGCGATATATCGTATCGATTGCCGTCCGAGGGCCTCGGGTTTCCCAAACAAACTCTGGTTCAATGTAATTTCCCCATAAGCGAACTTTTGAACGGAAATTTAGGGTATTAAATCAAACAAATAATGCGACCTTGTTGCGATTATGAATTCTACGTCCTCGAAAATGCTTAATTATGCCTGGTTCCTTGACTAAAACTGCCGAAATCATAAGATATCACAGATTAAATTTGCATTTGTAGGTTAGAATCGCCCAAAATCCCGCCAATTCCACAACACAACAATAACATTTGGGTGATTCCAACCTCCAAACGCATCTTTTAATCTGTAATCTTTGACCAAAACTATCAGTAAACCTCAAGTAAACTCGTGGCGGCCAAGGCCCAAAAAATTTCTCCAAACCTCTCCCTTTTACTACCTTCCTCTTTCCTACCTCAATCTCCTCTCTTTAAAAACTTTTCTTTAAAAATCTGTTATTTTAACCTTACCTGAGAGATGCATGATTGTGCGTGAGGTCTCTCAGATTCAACTTACAAACTAGCTGATATCAAAGCGACCAAGTCCCCCCCCCCTCTTCCCCCCCTTTCTACCCTGTTTTTCTTCTAGCCCCCTACCCCTTCAGATTTCAGCCTGAGATTTTATCTCTGATCTTCATTATTCAGAATTTATTACAGTCTGTTGGCTGCGCTCAACGCAAACCATTGCATAACTCATAAATTGCAGGCGCATGAAAGTGCAAAGGATTTAATGCCCAAAGGCGCTGATATCCGAAGAACCAAGTCTAATTTTTTGTACCTACTGCCCTTTCTTCTGCTTCCTCTTCTACTTCATCCTCTTGCTATAGTTCACCCACCAAAAAAAAAAAATGATAAAAAAAATAAAAAAAAACTTGGCGTTGACCTGCAAAAGCTGATATGGGTTTTAGAAACACTCTATGTTGGCAGGTAACGCCAAGTTTTTTTCTTTTTTTTTTATCATTTTTTTTTTGGTGGGTGAACTATAGCAAGAGGATGAAGTAGAAGAGGAAGCAAAAGAAAGGTGCAGTAGGTACAAAAAATTAGACTTGGTTCTTCGGATATCAGCGCCTTTGGGCATTAAATCCTTTGCACTTTCATGCGCCTGCAATTTATGAGTTATGCAATGGTTTGCGTTGAGCGCAGCCAACAGACTGTAAAAATTTATTCTGAATAATGAAGATCAAGATAAAATCTCAGGCTGAAATCTGAAGGGGTAGGGGGCTAGAAGAAACACAGGAGTAGAAAGGGGGGGAAGAGGGGAGGGGACTTGGTCGCTTTGATATCACTAGTTTGTAAGTTGAATCTGAGAGACCTCACGCACAATCATGCATCTCTCGGGTAAGGTTAAAATAACAGATTTTGAAAGAAAAGTTTTTAAAGAGAGGAGATTGAGGTAGGAAAGAGGAAGGTAGAAAAAAGGGAGAGGTTTGGAGAAATTTTTGGACCTTGGCCGCCACGAGTTTACTTGAGGTTTACTGATAGTTTTGGTCAAAGATATCAGGCCGGTTTTGCGATTTATTCCTATTTTAAAGGGGGTTGAGGTTTAGGTGGGTCAGTCATAAAGAGATATTTTGACAAAGATGTGTTTCTAAAGCAATGATTATAATAAAGTTGAGTCCATCATAAGGCACATCAATAGAGCAGAATGAAATAGCAAGCGCAATCCCTCCCCCCTCTTTTCATTTTATTTTTCTTATTACAAGCAATAGTAAAAAAAAAAAGCTAAGTTGCAATGATTTTCTTTTTTAAAGCTTTACCTAACCCTTTAATTTGAATGTCACTGATGAAAAGCAAATCAATTCTACACGGGGAAAAAAATTTCCCCTTTTAAAGAATTTCAAAATACTAAACTTTTTTTGATACTTTACTAATAATAGTTTTGCACTATTAATATTTTTAAAGCAACAATATTTGAAATTCAGCAGGTATAGAGCTTAAAGTTTAAATTGTTTTTGGTACCCTGAAAAGATCAAGGATCAGTAATGCGTGATTTTAAAAATTAAAAAAATGTAAGTTACTTAGTACTCAGCGAGCTGAGAACACGGATGTCTTTACCCCAAAGGAATAGAGCTCGAGTCTATGTATTTAATCATTCTTTACTAGTGGTTATAATTGTTTTTTGGAAGTCATTGGTGAGCTTAAACCAAAGATTTCAATACGGTCTTCCTCTTGGGTCTCCCAGTTTTAAAGACACACTCAAGTAAAATTGCAAAATAACGTTTGAGTTGTGACGGTATAGCTCATCAGGTTTTACAAGAACTGGTTTGTGCGACAAGAACAGTAAAAATCTGGCAACACTGTATTCCATCCATTCCAACTAATGTAAAGTACTGACTCGAGGGAGTGCACTGTGCATCCTCAAAAGTTTGACCCTTTACGAGGGTTTAAATGGATGTATTACGTTGTTGCCAAAGTGCACGCAAAAAAGCTCTGGTTCCTAACATATACAGTATCTCCCATCAGAGTGCTTCCAAAATTCTAATCTTCTACAAAAAATTATCACAGGTCTTGACTAACACCCTACAAAAAATTATCACAGGTCTTGACTAACACCATCACAAGAGCTCACATATTATGAGAGAGGTGTTCTGGAAAGTACCCAATGTGGCAAGTAGCCTGCAAAATTGCTTCAAGGGGCATTGTTTTGCAGCTGGCCCAGCACATTGGTGGATCCAGCCCTACGAACGGGGGGGGGGGGGGGGGGGGGGGGGGTACCTGAGATTTTCACCCCCGGAGACCTCCTTTTCCTTTTTTTCCTCATTGTTTTCCCCCCTTTCCCTTTTTCCCCATTTTTTTGGGCCGAACGAAGGGGGGGAAAGGCGACCGCCCCCCTTTCCCCCCCCATATCCGCTAATGCGTCGAAACAGGTTTGACCCGTTGTCAACAAATAAGTTTGTCTCCGTGTTCTTCAGTATAGCGAGCAACGCTACTTGTCAGAACCCGGTATATATCAGATAATGTGAGCTCTTCTGTAAGAAATATATAGTATCCTTTATTTGACACTAAGAGAGTTAGAGAAGGGTTGGAGGTGGAAAAGAGACTTTCTTGTTTAAAACTTGATTGATTTGTAACAGTGAGCAAAATAGCACTTCTTGCAATCTCTTTGAAGGAATTGATGATCAATGTAGAAACAGAAATCTGCTAATAATAGGGATTCTAAGACTAGGAGCTCATTGGAGTTGCCTGATCTCAGAATATACATTGCTAACAGAAGCGACAGATAAAATCATATATAATCGTATGGACAGCATTTGTTTCAAGCGCCAAAAGCACAGCAAAAAGACAACAATACCAATTCTTTGAAAATACACTTTGGAAAATTCAGAGGCTTCCAAGAAAGTTCCCGGAGATGGCATGCTTACAAAGAGCGGATTTTTAACAAACATCACTGCACTTTCATTAAAGTATTGAACCACGATTGAACAATAATATTTTTTAAAATTTTGAAAAAGAACTGCGTGAATAACCTCAAATGTCAAATTGTGCTGTTGCCCTCTGATCTGCCAAGATTTGCCGAGAAAATAAGAACTAAGGAATAAACGTACTAATCGATCGAAGAGTATTCAAAAAAAGAAGGAAATTTTTTATACAGACAATCCATATAATATAATTGGGTTTATTGAAAACCACAATAATAAAACGAACAACAACGAAACAGATCACGCCATGATGGAAATATAATGGGGGAGGCATCCCATTTCTGGCGGCCATCTTGCGCACCATCGTGGTACAAATTGAGCGCGGGGGTTTGAAAATGTACCAGAACGTACCGCAACCAAATCAGGTGTACCTGGGTGTACCGCGACTAATTTGAGGCGGCGATTAATGTATTTTTGAACGAGGAGTCAGATAGAGGGTTTTATTTTTGAATTTTCGTCAGTACCAAAAGACAAAACTGGGAGTACCACGATCATCGAGAGCGAGACATAACATAACCTCAAACTTTGTTTATGTCCCCGTTTCCCCGCGTACCGATAGTACTACGTCATCCGCCAGTCATCGTGGTACAAATCGCGGGATGCCTCCACCATTATATTTCCATCATGAGATCACGCGTTCACTCACTCAGTTTTGACTTCACGAATCACGAGTCGCGCTCGCGACGCGCACATTTGCTGCGCAGCTCGCAATTCTTCGCTCTCTTCCAATCTTTCATTCGTCCCCCGCGACGATGCCCCCTCCGTTCCACCATAGCGGTATGTGGAGAAATGGCGATTTTACGCTAATTTCAATCATTGATATCTCCTTAATACAGTTCGAAATTCAATGAGACCTAGCCTAAAAAACCCTTTAGAAAAGCATAACGAATCTTTCTATACCAGGGTTTTATGGGGGTTTCAGCTACCGTTATTCCGCAATCTGAGCGCAAAAAACGAGCGGCCGAAACGCAAAAATTCTGAATTTACGCTAATTTCAATTAAAACTAGCTTCCTTGATATTGCTCAAAATTCAACGAGACCTGGCCTAAAACCTTCAGAAAATCTAACGAATCTTTCTATACCAGGTTATATGGGGGTTTCATCTACCGTTATTTCCCCAATCTGAGCGCAAAAAACGAGTGGGGCCCAAAAGCAAATATTCGAATTTACGCTAATTTCAATTAAAGCTATCTTCCTTGATATTGCTCAAAATTCAACCCAGACCTGGCCTAAAAACCCTTTAGAAAAGCCTAACGAATCTTTCTATACCAGGTTATATGGGGGGTTTTATCTACCGTTATTCCGCTATCTGTGCGCAAAACGAGGGTGCGAAACGCAAAAAGTGAATCGGCAAAAGGCAAAAAAAACGCGAATAAATCGATGTTTTTTGGAAAAATCTCCGTTGTTACTCATCCGATTGAAAAAACTATTAGTGAGGGCACATTACACCTCAAGACGAAACGAACAGTACCAGGGGTTATGGGGGTTTTTAAAGAGCGGGTTTTTTTGGAATCCTAGGCAACGATCATATAACGCTTAAATCGACAAAAAAGAACTGTCGGTGTATAATAAGTGTCCGCGGACGCCACCTTCTTTCTCGGGGGTTTTGGACTTGGCCTGGTGGGTACCGCCACTTATGATATCTTGTTTATTTTTTGGGAGTTTTTAAAGGGTGGAAGCAGGCAAAAATTTAAACATTTTCGAGGACGGAGAATTCATAATCGCAAAAAGGTCGCATAAATTGTTTGATTTAATACCCTAAATTTCCGTTCAAAAGTTCGCTTATGGGGAAAAATTTCATTGAACCAGAGTTTGTTTGGAACCAGAGGCCCTCGGACGGCAATCGATACGATATATCGCTCTACTAAAACAGTCTATACTATCTCTCCTTGGGGAGGCGAGGAAGTAAAAAAGTGAGGTTAGAGTATCTATGTAAGGAGAGTATGGCGGTCTGCGATCATGGAGCTCTTAGCGCCCCCAAATTTTAAGATGGCGGCGGTTGTATTGTTTGAGGTTATGTTACATTTTTGATGAGAACGGTGTCGGTGAACGGTTTTAGTTTGAGGGGCCCGTTTCCCCCTTGTATGAAGGTAACCCAACGGTTTCACCGGTTACACGGGTTTGGCCCGGTCGGACAACTTTAAATTGGGCCCTAAGAGCTCCTTGAACCCTAAAAAGTCGCAGCCAATCAGCGTATGATTCACAGACCGCTATACTCTATCTTATTATAGGTACTCTAACAATAAATGAGTTAGTTGGGTACTACAGGGGAGTCCCAAATGTCCTGCACACTTTTGTCTTGGGGAAGAACGAAAGCGGATATCAAAAAACGGTTTGTGGGGGGGATTTTCCTAGTAATTACCTACAAATCAAGACCAAATTCCCTCTGTAAATTATATATATTCACTGATTTACAGCGTTTTGAAAATGACAAGTCGAGCAGACCCCCTCCAGGATTTTTAGCATATTTTTCAAGAAAAAAAAAAAATATAGTTAAAAAACAAAAGTTCTGAAGAAAAATTTTGAAGGAAGAAAGGGGAGAGAACAAATTGGCAGCCTAACACCGTGTCAAAGGGGGGCAAAATGCCAAACATCACATTTTTGTCAGTCTTGGTAAAATTCTGCAAAATTTTTTCAAACAAAAAAAACCTCTGAAATTTTGTAAATCCCCTTTTTTTTTCTTGAAAAAAATGCTAAAAATCTTGGAGGGGACAGCTTGACAAGTCATTTTCAAGACGCTGAACTCAGTGACTATTTAACTTAAAGAGCTGAATTTGGTTTTGATTTTTAGGTAATTACTGGGAAAAATTTCCCCTTACAACCGTTTTTTGAATTCGCTGTCGTTCGCCCCCCCGACAAAAGTGTGCAGTACTTTTGGACCCTCTTGTACAATGGGTACCTGCACCCGTGTAGAAATGCACCAAGTACAATCGACGAAAAAAGATCGTCGCGAGATTTTCACGAGCTAAGTTTTGCCTTCAAGGTTCCGGTTCGGCCCCCCTTTTACTCCTCACACCATGCAGGCGAAAGGTCAGTGCGGGTTGGGTGGGCGAACCGTTGAAGATCAGTCTCACACTTCCACGCATAACTGCGGCGGTGTTCGCTTAGAGTCCCTTGATGGAAATATTTGTACAGGGTGTACCAACTACCAGACCACCCGGAAAGGGCATTTTTATCGAAAACTACTGAACCAAATGACTTGAAACTAAGTCAGTGTGGGAATGGGGCTGCTGCACACTTTTGCTAAGAGCGATTTAACAGTCAATTCTGGTGTGAAAACCTCGACACATGGGCGCCCGCAGAAAAATTTCCGAGGGGGGCAAAATTGCTGAACCCCAATGGAAGGTCTAGGGGACCCCCCCCCCCATCCGAGGAAAAAGGGAAGACTTTTTTTCTTTTTTTCTTCATACAAATAGTGTACAATTGTTAAGCCATTTTAGGTGTATCCAAATAGTCATAGGCGTAGCGTATCAGAAGGTAGCCCCCCCCCCCACTTTTTTTGGGTGTAGGGGCTAAAAATCGGGGATAAAAAGCAAGAAAAAAAAAAGGTCATCACTTTTTCGCCCCCCCCCACCTTTTTTTGGTCACGGTGCGCCTATGCAAATAGTAATAATAATTTTGACTTGTTTGATACTATGAAAAACGGACAACAGATGATAATAAATAAATAAATATAAGTAAATATATAATGCTACTGTTTCTTGCAAAAAGTGACTTAAAATTACACCACAAACTAATAATAAAGTTCGTCAACTAACTATATTACTCCTTAGATTCACATGTCATTTTCTTTTGGTCCTTTCATTTTTCTTCGTGAAATTTTGACTGTTTTGAATTCCAGAGGGGGGCAAGTGCCCCCCCCCTTGCCCTCCCCTGCGGGCGCCCATGCCTCGACAAATAACAATGGCAGCACTAAAAACTTCCGAAATCCTCTCTTAAACTCAATAAACGCTTTTCTTTGCGAGGGCGTAATGGTGACCCAGGGCAGTAACAATGGGAGATTCCTATCTTAATTTCGTCACTCTTTCTATGCTAACAAGGATGATTCACAGAGTGATGATCCACATTCGATGAATGGTACCGCAACACCTAGTGACACCGGTGCAGTGTCAAATGAAAGTCGTCTCTTATACTGGTCATTGAGAGAAAAGTTTGAAAAGGACTTGTTAGTCCAAAAGGCATGCTGGACTTTTTAGCAACAATCCGTGGCTCTTTCGGCGTCCTAAATCTTTTCTTTCTGTTTGGAGGGGGGTGGTTATTTGTAAAGTTCGTTGATTACAACATAATACGACCGAGGAAAGTTTGGTGACAGAAGTTTGGAAAGAACTTGTTAATCCAATAGGCATATTGGACTATTAGCATAAATTTGAGGCTATTTCAGCGACGTAAACCTTCTTATTTCGTTTTTCGGGAAGGGGGGGGGGCAATTAGTATAGTTCGTTGATTAAAGCGTAATACGACTGAGAACAGTTTGGTGACAGAAGTTTGGAAAGGACTAGTTAGTCCAAAAAGCATGCTGGACTTTCAGCAAAAATTCGTGGCTATTTTAGCGTCGTAAACCTTTTTTCTTTCTTTTTTGGGGAGGTGGGGGATTGGGGGGGGGGGGTATAAGCACCGGTGTACGCTTCTGTTGAATTTCAATTCCAATCGACTGGAAACTTGCCGACTTTGCGCTCATACTTCCGCGAGCGGAAATCTACGAGATAAAACCAATTTACGGCGGGGAGGCAAAATACTTTAAATTCAAATTGAAGAGATGAAAAACAGCGCGCCAAACACAAACCCCGAATGCGCGGCGATAACATTTTAAAAAATAGCAAAGGGTGAATAAATTGGGAAACGAATACACTCTTTCAAGAGCGGGAAAATGGGGAAGAAAGACTGTGAGACAAGCAAAAAAAAAAAAAAAAAAAAAATCTCCGCTCTTACCACACCAACGAACGAACACCTCCAGCGTATCTCAGAAAATTGTCAGAGAGCCACGAGTGAGTGCTTCTCTTCTCATCTAACCCATAGTTACAACGTCAATTTGCGGGGCTCACGGACATTTTGATGCGCAGCATTTACACCACAGGACTCTTCAACCGCATTTGCACTGGAGGGGTGGAGAGTTTCTTCAGAGAATTTCATAGTTTGGAATTTCAAGACTGATGTCGTCTCTCTCGGTTCATGATAGCTTATTACTCACTTGCATGCATTCAATTGTTCATTCAAATGAGAATCAATGGAGGCTCGTGCAATTTGGCAAAAATGTTATCCCTCCATTTGATTGAATGTAAAACAATCGACTCCAAAGTGAAGCAGCATTTCACCAGCAATCGATTGTTGAACATAAATTCAAATGGGAGGAAAAGGGGAGATGCGGATGACGGATGGAAGGAGAGAAGAGAGACGCAGTGGCGCCATTTGGGGGAGGGCAGGGGGGCAATTGCCCCCTCCAATGATTTTCATTGAGGCCGAAAAATCAAGTCAGAGCGATTTTTTTGAAGATGCACGGCAAGGAAAAAAAAAAAAAAAAAAAAAAAAAAAAAAAAAAAAAAAAAGGGGGTCATCCAAATTTTTGGAGCCCCCCCCCCCAAGGAAAATCTGAAATGGCGCCCCTGGAGAGAAGTGAGAGGAGAAAGGAGAAAAGGACGCCAGAGACAGTGGCGTAGCGTGCAATTTGGCAACGTTGTATTTTGTCCATTTAAACTCATGTAAAAGATCGAATGCAAAGGTGTTCACCGAACACCCAACACTTCGATCTTTTTCATGAGTTTAAATGGACGAACTGCAACGTTGCCGAATAGCACGCTACGCCACTGACCCAAAAAGCAACCGTGATAATCAAGAAAAATTCACTAGAGAAATACAATCTCCTCATTGCAAACTCCTCCAACAAAAAACACAGTGAAGTGTGAAACGGTTGGAATACCATATAGACGAATTTAATTTACTGAACAACGAATGCTTTTCAGTAATCAGGGCAAATACTTTAACCTATGTAGGTAAGGCTGTTTGTGAATACCCGATAACAAGAATGAGATTAACACAGGTATACAAATATGACAGATTCGACACCATTCTTTCTAGCGGATACTTTTAACAACTTAATAAACGACTACACTCAAAACATACACCATACATTGACTATCCGTTTTGATTGTGCACTCTCTGATACTCGAGCTGCAATTAGCAAGAGTTTTAAGTAATATTTAGAGGCATCAGGACAGCAAAATTGTTTAACTTCAAAATATTAGATCAAATTTTTTGACTCGAAAAACTAGTCGTCCGAGTCGCTCATTTCTGACTGAATAACACCCCGTCCCTCGGTAGACTCAAAATCTGTCACGTGGCGCCGTTTAAATCAGTTGGATTGGTCAATTAGCGATATCTCGTTCAAAAGAGCAGAATCAGCTTTCTAGGTACCATAAAGGACTGCTCAAAACTTAAATATTTATCAAATAAGAGAGGACTTTGAAGTGGGACGAACAATTATTTTTGCCTAAATTACCTATGCTCAAGACAGCTCAAAACCTCGCAGTATTTCATAGATGGCTTCACAGACGTAGAATCCGTTGTATCCTAACCTTAAACCTGTCAAGTAGAGGTATGGATTAAGACAATAATGGCTCTGTCTACAGAATACAGAGACAAATAGAGATGGAGCACTAACTGGCTGCAGGAGAGGCACTGTGAATTCTCGCGGATTCAACGAAACAACAGTAAACGTCGCATGGTGTTGAATGGTGAGCACCCTCCTCTTCACTTCCCGCCTATCCCCCCTATGTTTTCCGAATGTCACCGTTCAACACCATGCGACATCAAAAGGAGTTGACTGTTGTTTTACATGTTATTTTGTTGAATCCCTCAAAAATTCAGTGTGCCTCAAATCTTCCCTATGTATTAAAGCATAGTGCTCCGTCTCTATTTGTCTCTGACTGAATACAATAGCCTAGTTAGTGAAGCTGGCTTCGTTAGCGACATAACTGTCCACAAAAAGCACCAAACATCAGTGTTCCTTTTAACTAAATTTTAAAGTATTTCAATTAATTTTCTTGTGAATTACATTCCAATTGTGCTGCTCCATAGTATTTGGGACGCTGACATCAAAAATGATATCATTTTCAACTTAACTTGTCCCGATTTTACGCATAAGTTTTTCGCAATTAAGTTTAAATTTTGGAAAATCTAGAATATTTCGATCAAAACTAAGGCCAAATTTGAACTCAGCAGGTCAGTTTACAACAGATACCAAGCTATTTACGCGATTATAGGTCTAATTATAAGAAAGAAACCCATGATTGTGTCTAGGGACCCTTGTTTTATGTTCATTGGGCGCGAACATCTATGGCGATAAAGCATAAAAATCTAGTTTGTGCGAGAGATTTCAATTAGGGTTACGCCAACCCGGGTTAACGCACTAACACCCTTGTATTTCAACTCCATTTAGAAGGGTTTCTTGCTTCTTCTCTTCCAAGTTTGTTACATTTTTACAAAAATGACAGCAATGCTCCTTGCGGGGTGGACAGGTACATGAGATGTGTGTTTAATCTGGATCATTTTAGTAACATCGATGCTGCTTCCACCAGAGTTCAGAACTCCGCAATGTTTGTGCCTGAAATCTCAACCCGAGTTCGCCGATTTGAGTCGAGACAAACTAGAGTTGAGAAAAGATTGAATTGTTTAAGCCCGCGTCTCAACTAGGGTTAGGCCCAAGTAGAGTTGATAAACTCCAGAAGAGAGGCCTCAAATAAACTGGGCTAATCTCTTAATAGGTACTGAGAAAGACATGACGGCAACAACAGCTTATACTAAAACTGGGACAAGATGCTTTACACTTGACCTTAGGATAAAATAAAGTTCACATCTTGAAACTTAGAGCTGACGAAATTAGAGTATCGGATTCTGACGAGTAGAGGTGCGTGTTACCCGATCACATCGAAACACATGATCGGTGAGCGGTTGGTTAGCGCAGAATTTCAACTTGTTGCAAATCAATCGCTCACCGCTACGCTTTAATGCAGTTCGGTAGAAAGCAACGCTACATGTCCGGACCCAATACTCAAAATGCGTCTGCTTCAGAACAAATGCATTGGGACATCTTAGGATTACGATAAGTCAGGGTGGAAATGACACAGTATTCACGGCAGCAGTGGAAGACTTTAGTATTAGATAAATCTCAGGACTAGCTACTGACCACAATCTGCTCTATTGCTATCTGCTGTATCTGCTTTCTCTGGACGGAGAAATTTATTCTCCCAAAAGAGCAAACGTTAAGGTTCAGTTAAGTGGCATCAGACGCACGAACAGTGTTAGCAGCAAAGCCAATCAAAAAGAAAATACTATAAAACTAGCCTTTTACAACATTACAAATGACACTTGACAGAAGCGGAGAGTTACAAAAGAACTTGGCTGATCAATTGAAAAAATTAGAAAGAAAATAATAATGGAAAAGAGAAGCATGTGGTGTGGTTCAATAGGCTTCAACCTTGAGTTATCTTCACTGCACATTGAACACGGTCAAAAACACCCGTATCAGAGAAAAATTCACCGCAAAAGAGGTGAAATTGTAGCCAAAAGGTATGTTTACCTGGATCAAATTGAAAAAACGAGCCGATTTTTACACTGACTTAAAGGATCTCAAATGGTTTGGCTAACTTCCACAACAGAGGTACTTCTAAAATGCAAATTTGCGAATTGGCATGCTTCAAAAGAAAGAGAAACCTGCCTAAATAAGTTGGCTTGCGAGTCGCGATAAACAACGGACGATATTTTTGGAACAGGTTGTACAATAAAATCGTTTCATACCAGAATAAGAGTGTTCGAGGTTATGTAAAGCCCGAATCAAAGAAATCCAAAGGGGCTGAATCACACGGCGCAGGTGGAGCTGAAAGTGAGCCGAAAAAGGGGGTCATCGATGAGGTCGAAGATCATCAGCAAACAATTTCTAAAGTTATGCTGAACAAATTGAGCCCACATTATTGTAAAAAACCTTAAAATTCACGAAAATACGACTGTTGAGCAACGACTTGCAAGACAGTTTGCAAGCTCACTTTCAGCTCCACTTGCGCCGTGTGATTCGGGCTTAACTCGTCAGCTTGGACAAAAAATCGTAACTTCGATCGTACTGACGGCTACCAAGTTCTCAAGATTTTTGAACTCATTGGTACATTTAACAATTTAGAATCTGAACATCGCTGAGGGCCGTTTTAGAGGGTTTTTTTTTTTGGAAATTTTGGGGCTATCGGGAACGTGGTACGTCACTGTGATTGGAGATACGAATCACTCCTTTTTTCTTCATTTTACCGTTTTTAAAAAAAAATGTGATTCAAATTTTTTTGAAAAATCGAAAAAGTTTTGAGGGCCAATAAATTTTTTTTGGGCAATTTTATTCGAACCGTCGTATTTTCCTCCATATAGTGCTTATTCAGTAGAATATTTTTCATCAACATTTTATTCAAAGTAGTCTATCTAAAGGTGAGCAATGAAATTTTTAAAATGGGTGGATATTGAACTTTGAACTTCGATACATCGAACTTTGAACTTCGATACATCGAACTTTGAACTTCGAAACATCGAACTTTGAACTTCGATACATCGAACTTTGAACTTCGATACATCGAACTTTGAACTTCGATACATCGAACTTTGAACTTCGATACATCGAACTTTGAACTTCGATACATCGAACTTTGAACTTCGATACATCGAACTTTGAACTTCGATACATCGAACTTTGAAATTCGATACATCAAACACGAAAAAATATATCAAATTTTGGTTTGCGCCAAAATGATAAAAACTTTACGCTCTTCTCATATATGTAATAAAAAATGGGTGCTGGATTTGAAATATTCGATTTAGCTCCCCTGACTCCCCTCCACCACCCCCTTGAAATGAGGGGGCACCCAAAATGGACTCAAATGAGTACTTAGCCTCTAGATGTGAAAAATTGCGAAAACTGATCCTCAAAATATTGACTTAGAAAAAAGGTAGAGCTGGGGGGGGGGGGGGTTGTTTGTTACTTTTGCCCACCCCTGTATAATAGACTCATTTAGAGTGACGCTGTATCGCTTCAATACATTGTTTTGAGACCAAGCAAACCACCCCCTATTGAGCGGCTGAGCCATACCTACTGAGGAAATTGGACGTTTGTGGTTTTTATTGGTTACAAAACGATGTATCGAAGCGTAGTATCGTCACACCAAATTTATTATTAAAACTTGAGGATGATTCGAGCCTAATCTGATGATGCCAGATTTGCAAGTTCAAAATCCAATAGCAAAGCTCTCTACCATGAGAATAAATGACTTATACTTACCTGAATTTTTCATTTGTATTTATTGAGCAGATTCAATTTCCCCTCATTCACTTTAATTTTTTCCGTTGTGGCTGAACGGTTTTCTGTTTCTCAAATTTTCTGCTTCCCCCCCCCTCGGGGCCTATGTCACCCACATTAAGCTCAAATGTGTTGTTCATGCGAAGAATTTTTACACAATGGTATTAGAAGTATCTCTTTAAGGCCAAATAATGTTCGGACCTCAAGATTCTCCTCATAGATGTATATGGTGCATACTAACAAGGGGTTTAAAACTTTCATGAGCGAACATCAATCATCTACCGATCGATGACCACTCGTAAAAGTGCTGAAAAGTCCGAACATTATTATTACTAGGCCCCTGGCCTGGGGGCCCAATCTTCCTTCAGGGACGCCCTGCACCCCTAAAAATTTTAGGGGATGAACCGGTAGCTACCATTGATGTTTGCATTCCCCAAATTTTGTTTTTTTTTTATCTGCAACCATTTAAAGGGGACGTACGCCTTAAAAACAACATTGGCTCAATCGATAGAGGAAATCGAGACATGAACGATGGTGAAATCCGTTTGTCGAAATTCGTCTTCGTTGCGAAGATACAGCCGCCGAAAGATCCGGCGCTGACGTCATCTGCTCCAAGCGCACGATGCGGTACCATTGCGCTTAATGGGAAACGCAGCGCCCGCGCTGTTCCCCCTCAGTTTGTGAGGTTATCGGCACTCCAACGTAAAAATCGCTAAGAACAAAAATTGGAGAGCAGGAAATTTCCTTTCCAACTGTTTTTTAACTTTTTCTCCAAAATTATTTTTAGCTGAGATATGAACGAAAACGGCAAAACTTCGGATTGCGTTCGAATTTCTGACGGTCCGCGTTCTCAAATAGCCGTCTCTCTAGTCGCTTAAAGTTTACTTATGAAAACTACTGATGGACCATTATTGTAGAAAATTTTACGCTCTTCAAATTTAGTCCTTTGAGTTTTTGGCGTGCGGTAAGCCGTTGGCCCGGAAAATGCGAACGAAAACAAAAAAAATGCCGCTTTCTTAATTCCAACACGCATTTGTGAGTAGTTTTTTCCTATTTTCCTTGACAACGGTAAATTTTTGATGGAAAATCATAAGGGGTAAAGTTAAAGATCGCAAAATTTCCCATCGATTCATTACACAAAAAATTTCGAATATGTGTTTTCCGACCGAGAAACTACAATTTTCGGTGATTTTAGAATTTCAAGACATAAAATAAATCGAGATATTATGACGGGTGTCGAACCAATTAGCTTCGAATAAAACGAACGCCGCAAACTGGCAAAAAAATGATTGTGTTTACTTTTTAATGTTACCTACGATCGAGGATGCCGAGGTAAGTTGAAGAGGTGATCTTCGTGTTTTGTTCCAACCTCACCAGACTGTCGCGGCGCGGCGCCATGCATGCCGGCCGGAGGACGGGCCGCGCTCGTGGTCCACGCACCGAGGTTAGCAGTTCGTCGCCGAATTCAATTCGAAGCGGATAACCAGATAATACGATCGTAGGTAACATTAAAAAGTAAACACAATCATTTTTTTGCCAGTTTGCGGCGTTCGTTTTATTCGAAGCTAATTGGTTCGACACCCGTCATAATATCTCGATTTATTTTATGTCTTGAAATTCTAAAATCACCGAAAATTGTAGTTTCTCGGTCGGAAAACACATATTCGAAATTTTTGTGTAATGAATCGATGGGAAATTTTGCGATCTTTAACTTTACCCCTTATGATTTTCCATCAAAAATTTACCGTTGTCAAGGAAAATAGGAAAAAACTACTCACAAATGCGTGTTGGAATTAAGAAAGCGGCATTTTTTTTGTTTTCGTTCGCATTTTCCGGGCCAACGGCTTACCGCACGCCAAAAACTCAAAGGACTAAATTTGAAGAGCGTAAAATTTTCTACAATAATGGTCCATCAGTAGTTTTCATAAGTAAACTTTAAGCGACTAGAGAGACGGCTATTTGAGAACGCGGACCGTCAGAAATTCGAACGCAATCCGAAGTTTTGCCGTTTTCGTTCATATCTCAGCTAAAAATAATTTTGGAGAAAAAGTTAAAAAACAGTTGGAAAGGAAATTTCCTGCTCTCCAATTTTTGTTCTTAGCGATTTTTACGTTGGAGTGCCGATAACCTCACAAACTGAGGGGGAACAGCGCGGGCGCTGCGTTTCCCATTAAGCGCAATGGTACCGCATCGTGCGCTTGGAGCAGATGACGTCAGCGCCGGATCTTACGGCGGCTGTATCTTCGCAACGAAGACGAATTTCGACAAACGGATTTCACCATCGTTCAAGTCTCGCTTTCCTCTATCGATTTCCGTGCTTAACTCAACTACGATTTTAGGGTGTACGTCCCCTTTAAGTTAGAGGAGGGAGGTTTAGACTTTGTAAACACCCTGCATAAACCCACCCTTAAAAAGTTAAGGGTCATTTTTGGAAATTTTTGATTGACACATTTGTTTAATTCGTTTAATGTACTTGAAGTGACTTGTGGTAGCTACCGCGCAGACCATTACTTCAATTTCTTGTTGTTTTTTAACTTCAAACCGCTTACCTGACCTTCGGACAAACTTCGGTTTGTTCCCATGGGAAAGCCAAAGCTTGTCCTGAACTTTACAGCTTTCCTACTCAAAGCTCGACCAAAAGCAGAGAGCTAGAGCCTTGACCGAGACGCAATACTCCGAATTGTCTTGAAGCAAATTACACCATAGAATCATAAAGACTCAAGTTAAAAAAAAACCTTAGTAAAATTTATTTTTTTAACTTCAGAATTCACAAGTTTTAAATCAAACTTGAAGTAATTGAATAATTTCCTTAACTTAATTATACAATAAGTAACAATATTGACAGGATTTAAAATTACAACTAAAACGTTCTATTTGTGCTTCTTATGATGGACGAGCTTTCTCTTTCATTTTTTGAATTTGGAATTGATAAATTTTTCTTTTAATTTATGGACTAATAGCGTTATTTACGAAACATAATAGAACAGGATACATATGTACAGGATTGTAGACCTTCTTTCCTAATGATTCTTTGCTTACAAAGCATACTTCACAGCCATTGAAATTAATCATGTTTTAGCATTTGAAGATTCTACACTGGGTGGTATATTAATGAGAGTCGATGAGCCACTTTGCGTAGTGGTAGTTGTCGTTGGTGGGTGTTCACTCTTCTTTGACTTTTTTGGAGGAGCGAGGATGTTACCTTGGACAAAATGTGAAGGTGAAGATCCTTTGTTTAGACTATTAGTTTTACTAATTAAAGGAGTGTGCTCCACTTTGCTTAGTCGTTCACTTAGTGCTTTCAGCGCTATTTGTCTGAAAAAAAAAGAAAGTAAAAGAACCAGTTAGAAAATTATAAAACACGAGATCACTCGAGTTCAAACTGACTGAGGCAGAGAGTTAACTCTTGAAAAAACTCTTTCCAAAGATTTTTACGCTTTAATGACATAATTTGACTATCCGTCATGAACGGAAAACTAGGTTTTCTCATAGAAAAATACCTCTTTCTCGCCTCTCCACAATCGCTTCCATATATTATGACCCGCTGATTCCAAAGTCGGTCGTAGTTTTTACTCAAAACTCATACTTTTTCATAGTTTCAAATTTTTTGTAACAAATACGAAAAATGGAATTTACAAAAAAATCTAGGCCAGTTTAATGAGAACTGGTAGCAATTTACATACATTATTGCGTGATGATGAAGTGAAATTGTAGACGGGAAATAATGCTAAAATACTGAAAATGAGTAAAAGTAGACACTGACAAACGGTGAATGTCTCGGACATATCATGTCGTTTCGGAGGCTTGCTACTTTCAAGAGGTATAAACATTCAGGTACATTTTTTTAACCCCTTTTTTTAAGTGGAAATACCTATGCGCGATAAAATAAGTTGTTCGGATTCAGCAGAAATTCACCAAGAACAGTTTTATTCATAATATCCCCTGTTGCCAATAACCCCAAAAGCACCACAGCTTATCCTGAGAAAAATTTTTTTATTTGAGCAATGGCGATTTTGCTAACACGTCTGGAATTTTCCAGGTGAAGGAATGCACCCCATATCTTGGCAATAGCTCAAGATATTTATAACTGGATTAATGATCGTCAAAAAATAAATTTCTTCGATCGGTGGCCATGATCGTCAAAAAATCAATTTCTTTGATCGGTGCACATGATCGTCAAAAAATAAATTTTTTCGATCGGTGCACATACAGTTTTTGTCAGAAAAACAAAAAGAACACCTAAACAATGTTTCTATCTTTTTTTTTTTTTTGGACTCTTTAAAATTTTTTGACTTTTTGAAAATTTTTGCAACACCGATTTTTACAGGGAACAACCAAATTAACAAAAAAAAGAGGACTAAAAATTATATCTATTCTGGTGCACCATATGTTTTCAAGGCTTAGGAAGCGTCAAAATCCTTGTCTAATCCCAAAAATAGCTGATTTTGACAAATGCATCCCCTCAGTATTTTAAATTTTCATCTCAAACCAATCAAAAGTGAAAGGAGGGGAAGAACCTAGTACTTAATGAACGCATGGTATGATAAAATTTCGGATAAAATCTAACATGAGGAATAGACAACTGGACCTACAGCCAAAGTCATTCAAACTTACTATACCAAGGCCAATTTAAACAAATCCATAGGAGAGGTACTTCTTTATCTATATTAGAGGTACGGATTATCGTTGCCATGTAGATTAAGAAAAGAGATCCCCATCTTCAATAATTACATTGACTCTTTTCGCATTGAGACTTTTGTGCATGCACATACAAACTCAACTTTCACTTGTTTGCTGAAAGCGTGTTTTTGATGCTAAGAATTTCAAAAACAAGAGCAAAAACTTGGTTAAAGGTCGTTTCAGAAGTATGTAGGCGCGCCTGGACCGATAATCTTTGTAGTTATTATTTCTCATGTCAATATAATGAAAATGAATTTAAGCGTTGGTTTTTCAGTGAGGAACACTTTAAAATCAAAAGTTCTAACTCTGAGGCAATTTTAATTTTGATTTAAAGAAATGAAAATTGAAAATTTGCCAAAGATTATAGTCTGGGTACGCCTTCACTACTGAAACGAGCGTCGAGCTCTCCTACAGAAATTAAACAAAATATGTGCCATGCCAACCTCCTTTCCTTAAATTCAGAGCCGTTTCATACTTTCATTTCTTTGCTTTACATATAAAATGGTGGTAATCAAACACAAATAAACCAAAACCATCCAAAGAAAAATGCGAAACACAAAGCAGTGGACGAATAAAAAAAGGCAAGAATAAAATAGGATAATGAATAACAAGTGAAAATTAACAGGAATTAAATTACTCAGTAACTTCATTTTTAGGACTAAAACTGTTTGTCAAAATACCGTGTTTGAAAACTGCGCAATGGTACATGTGTCATATGTAAGCATAAAGCATCATTATTAGGAGGAATCTATTCCAGCATTAAATTCAGAATGCTCTATGCGAAAGCATGTCTCAATTTGAGGCAGCTTCCAGTGCTGCAAGATTGAGCGTAGAAGATAAAAATTTCCTGGATGATTGTAAAAAGAGTATCTTTTTTTTTTTTTTTTGCCAAAGCTGGCAAACATTGTCAGTTATTCATACATAATGCATTAGCATAACTGATCTAATGAAAAGTCTGGGTGGTTTAAAAACAATTAAGAAGTTATTGAAAACTAGCCACTGAGATATCAAGCTTTCGTAAACTTCAAGCTGCAAATGTAATTTCTAATTGAGGCTTTTGTTTTTTTCTTTTTTTTTTTCCATACCATAATTTTATACCAACTTCAACCTATTTCAGGGTGGTATTTTTCATGGGTGAGGTGAACAATGCAACAGGCCAAAATAAAGGCACCATTTCATTTGAAATTTGTTAAGCTGTGCAGACGGATAATTCAGGTGCTTTCCTCAGGAGGTCGGCTTTTCATACCATTTGCATAAAAGTACCCTCCTCTCCCTAATCCAACGCATGAATAAAAATGAAAGGGAACAATTATTTTCAACTTCAATGGTAAACAAAGTTCTGATTTTGCAAACTGAAATATTTGAGAATATCTTCAGTTTGATCATCACGGATGATAACAAAAGCATTATCAATAAACCGCTTATACACATGAAGACTATATGGAAAGAACATGGTAAGTCATTTCAGGAGTAGTCAGAATTTGCCAGCAGACACTTAACTTCTTTATTTTCTGTACGGCTCATCAAAACAACTGAAATTAATAGCAAAAAAATTGGGGATTTTTAAAGACAAGCAAGACAAAAATCTCCAATATTCTTCACTTCAAATCCCTTTTTCTGAGTGAGCTACATAGAGAGAAAATCGAAGAGTCAGTTGCCAACTTTTAACAGCACCTGAAATGCTTAACATGTTTTTTCCGTGTAATTTTCAATAGATACGTAATAGTTTCTAAAATTTTGATGTCTACATTTTCCATCAAAATGTTGGCCAAAACTGTTATTAATTGAATTATTAATTGGTTAAAGAAACTGTACCTTCTACGCTCCATATCTATTGGGTCAGTTCCAGGAATAGTCACGGTAACACCAGTCGGAGCAGCTGCCATGTCAAATTTTCTGACTGTTCGGCGACAAATTCTTAATTTCACCATGAATTCATAAATGGTATTGCATATCACAGCTACGGTTGGTTGGAGAACATTTGGGAAAAAGCTGAGAAAAGAAATGGATTTACTTTATTTCTTTGTTCATCTGTAGCATAAAAAAATATTTAAAGACAAGCAGTAGTTTTATTCACAGCTAATAACTCCCCCAACAATAGTTGAGGCATTTAAGCAGGTACTTGGGTCGGTAGGTGGCAGGGCTCAAACCTCACCCAAATATTTTAGGCACCATTTTAGCCAACAGTTTTCTGTTTGCATGTACTTCTGTTAGGAGACTACTAAATTTTGAGGTTTATTTAGAACCGAGATGCAGTCAAAAAATACTTTGCCAATGCTTCCCCCAAATACATAGAAAAAATGTATTTAAAATGTGATGATTCCTCTAGGCGCCAAGGGCCAATTCCAACTTCTGCCACTTTCCTCACCCGAATTTTACAACTGCATTAGGTTTGATCATTTTATTTCACTGCACACAGGGCCGTCAATAAAATGTTGGGCCTTCCGACAAACTAAAATGTCAGTTTCCCTCAGAAAAAGTATTCGAGGCGATGAAAGTATGTTTATTTTCATTTGCATTTTATCAAACGCCCTGAAGTTAAAAGAAAAAATCAAATTAAAAAAAAAAAAAAAAAATTCATTGAGGGTCCTGTGACTCGAGTCCCGCTTGTCAACCTTTCTGGGCGGCCCTGCTGCACCGAGTCAGGTCAAACCATAGCTAACTGAGTAACTGTATTCAGTATCGGTAACTGAAAAATAATGAAAAATTTATAGAATTTTAAAAAGAGAGAGAGCGGTGACATTGCCTATTCATGCTGCTTGCAAAAAGTCTCGCAACACAAAAGCTCTCGCAGCAAGAAAAATATTCAGCAAGCCATTTTTGCATGTATCACAATAAAGAAAGTTGACAAGTTTCAACGAGAGGGGTGAAACTGGTTGCAATGATGGTGTGCAGTGTTTAATTGCTGGAACAAGACTGTGCCGGTATCTCTCATTTATGGGGTCTCACTATTTCTTTGTATTAATTCGCTTTGTGCCCTTACGTTCTGACGCTACTCTCACTTACAATCCTTATAGATCCCTCTAGCCTCACTCACACCCTCCGCCATCTCTACCAGTTTCTCCTCCTCAGTCACACACACACACACACACACAATAAAAGGCATTGCGTAAGAGTGGCAAACAAAGGTGGAAGATCAGAGCAGACTGGCGGATCCAGCCCTCGCGAAGGGGGGGAGGAGCAAACTTGGGATTTTTGTGCCCCGGTGAATCCTTTCTCCTTTTTACTCTCCTCTATTCCCCCCTTCTTTTCCACTTATTTCATCTGCCCTCCCCCCTCTTTTCCACCCTTTTTGGTCGAACGGGCAAGGGGGGCGATTGCCCCCCATCTGTATCCGCTAATGGTGTGTGAGAGATGATGGAGGGGCCAAAAGAGTAAGGACTAAGAGGACCAACCAAACATAAGGACATAGACCCTACTACAGCTTTTCCCAGAAAAGATTAGATTTGACTCTTCTATGGTTTTCATGAAAACATCAGCTTCCATTCTCAGATAGGGCAACCTGATTGGTAAGAAGCAGCAATCAGTATAAAGCTGATGTTTCCATTCAAACCTACAGTCATGGACCAAGATATAGCTAAGGACTGCCGACTCTTGTTAGTCCCGACCGCAGCGCTTACAACAGCGGTTTGCATAATTGCAGCGGTCTCTCAGCAGCTTGATTTATATAGCACAATTTCCGCTTGTGCAGGCATGCGATGCAGTGGCTCAGTCAGTAGGATTCTTGAAGTCACGGCGGAAACTCGGGTTCAATCCCGGGGCCGATCGGAGACTTTTTGCGAATTGATTGATGATAGCTTCCGATTCCGCTGCTTAGAGCGCACTAGTCGGGGTGCATTCCCCGCTAACAGGTTTTAACACGGGCGGAGATAGGCAGTTGGCAGTCCTTAGTTATATCTACCTCCATGCTACAGTTGTCAAGTCTAATCTATCATTCTTGGGGCAGCCTAGAATACATTATAGGAATTGGACCCCAAAAACAAAAGACACTGCTTCAGTCGAGTTCCAATAATTGGACACTGAACAAATTGTTACCTGCTCTACTCCTTCAATTTAAGCAAAAACAGCTGAATGAATAGTTTTAGACCTGTGAAAGCTTTGATTCAGGATGAAAAGACTAATCCTACAAACCCACTCTTTTCAGAGTTCTATTGAATACTCTTTGCCTTCAGAACTGTGCAATGGTCTTTTGTTTCTACATGCCTGGAAATTGAAAAAAAGAATTTACCTTGCAAACACAAAGTTATCAGCCATGTCTCCTTGAGTCCCATTGGTATGGCGTTGATAAAATCGCAGGTAAATCCAACTGACTAGAACTCCACTTGTTATCATTGTAGGATTTGTTCCTTCTAGTAGGCCTACTAGCCATAAAATTATTGACAGGGTGATGGCTGTCAATGGAATATTGCGATTCGTCATCTTGCCAATGGGCGTCTTCACTATGATGTGATCTGGCATCATTTGTTTGACTGCCACAGTAACTCCAGCAACGTAACCTGCCAGACCATGAATGTGAACTTGAAACAGTAATCCTTCGTCAGAGGTGCAAGTGTACAGGAATAGGTAAAAAAGAGCACTTAGAATAGCCACACCAAAGTTTACGATGGCAAAGAATGTCATCATTTCTAAAGCCCCCCACAAGGGCTCTATCAACTTCCCACATAGTCCGACAATAATGATATCCACGCACACTTCCCAAAAATGAATTTCTAGGAAACAGAAAGTGAAAGCTGTCCAGATCCAGAAGGAAGGAGGAAAGAAAAATCCTGGCGTGACACTAATGTTTTGAATAGCTCCATCCCAAAAGGAAAGAAAATAACAAAAGAAAGTTACTATGCATATAATTTTCACAGAGGTGCTAGTGTTTCTTAATAAAGCAGCTGATTGTTGTTGAATGTAAAACGTAAAGTTTTTATCTTGGATTTTTATAGAGGCCATTTCACATTTTTAAACTGATAAGAGATTTAAAGTTCTGCACGCAAAGTAAAGCAGTGAAACTAATGTTTACAAATTACAATCACTACAGTCGCTACAGTCCAAAGGCGAATAAAAATTGGAATAAATCAACAGTGATAACTGTTGACTCCCTTTGATGGATGGTTTTGGTTTTATCTCGCCAAAATTTTTTTGAACGCCTTCAATCACGAGTACACACATAACGATATACACGGGCGTCTCCAGCGCGTTATTTAAACGCACGCACTCGCGTGTGATTAAGCGCAAATGCTTTGTTCTCAAAGCGTTTTGAGCGTTGAGGCTGAAATGTTTCTGATCGGAAATATTAAAAAGGCCATGAAGATTGCTTGAAATATGATTATTGAAAACCTGCATTTTAGAGAGGGCTCTTCTTACTTCTAAAATGAATTGTTGTTGTCAGTAAATTGTGCAGGTATGTATGTCAAGACTGATTAACTGACTGAATTTGGCCTCCTGCGGGTCAATCTTTGAAATCATTAGATAAAGGCTGGTAGACTGGATAAATGGGGGACTGCTATTGGTCCCTTTAAAAAGTTTATCAAAAAGAAGAGCTCTTTAACCAAGTATCCCTTCGCTTCATTCGATAAGCTACTGGATTTTATCAGCATGTTTCAAACAGCCGATAGCTTATCGAATCTAGCGGAGGGATACTCGGTTAAAGAGCTAAAGAGTTCTTTTTGATAAACTCTTTAAAGGGACCAATAGCCGGCTGGTAGACTGGATAAAGTCTACCAGCCTTATCTAATGATTTCAAAGATCGGTCCGCTATGAGTGCTGTTGATTTATCAGTAGCAAACTATTGATAGCACTTCATTGCACCTGAGGAAAAAAGTGTCAGATGTTAGATAACTATTCCGAGAAGTCTTCCATTAGAAATTTGGTCAAAAGTCAGGAGAGCAAAGAGGAATGTATCAACAAATTGATTACAGCTGATTGATTTAGGTACTGATTTGCAAGCTTCTCTGCTTCTTTTACTCAAGACTTTTCGAACCAAGTTATGTCTACTTGGGTTTACCAACTAACTACTTACACATATCGTCGTCTATCTGACGCATAGGCATAAGTCGAATCCAACAATTCAAAATTTCCAAACTAATTTTCATTTTTTCAACCGCGATCGATCATTCAATTACTTCAATTAATATTTTTCTGTGATTCTATGACTCACGAAGGTCAAAGGAAAAAATATGCAAGGATTATATACATGCATTGTCCTTTGAAAAATTTAAAACGTAGAAGACAATTATGAAACGTTGGATTCGACTTACGCCTATGCATCAGATGGACGACGATATTTGGTCAGGTTTTCACGTCGTTCTCAACTCCGGTTGAGAATTTCTTCCTTCTTCTTAAGTACCTATTGTGTCAGAGAAAACGGCAGTGATTTTTATTGCGCTGAGGCTGCATTTACTGTAAAATTGGCTTAACTTGCTTTAGTGACATTCATGTTGCGTCAACTAAGGTTACGCTTTCTTGCATTCAGGTGATTGATCCAAACCAGAGTTTACCTACTTGAATCAAGTTTGAGTCTGAGCTTAGAGGAAACTGTTTGTGGCGGCATCTCGCATTTTGGATCAAGTCAAGTCCAACCACAGTTGGCTACCCTGTGTTGAAAATACTCGAATCACCATAACCAATACCTATTTCTCTTTATGGCACTGCAACTATTTATTTTCAAACAGACTAAACTTTTGGTAGGAGTCAGAATGAGATGGTACCTACTTCATTAATTGATACCCCCTTTTCCTCAAAAGCAATAAATTGCAATTTGCAACTTTCAGCAATTTTATAAGTATCAATTAGCTGTTTTTAGTAGCCAAAAATGGGACCGAAAGCTGAAGTAAGATAAATATTGAGAACTTTGAGCATAGAATAAGTATTACTACATAGTAAAACTTATTCAATGCTTTGGGACAGTGTTGTTTTTCTTTGATCACTCACCGTAGTATGAAACTCAGTTGAAAAAACCTTGCCAGATGAATCATTGAGCAACATGTGACTTTTTTACATTTCTCGACTTTACTTCAGCTGGTCTAAGCTTGCCGTTCTCATAAGTGTGATGGCATGGCGCATGGCCTTTTAATGATATTCAGTTTTATTTCCTTTAAGTTCAAATAGGATTAATTTGTGACTCAATTCTACTGGTGATTTGGTTTTCTGACCATGTCCAAATTTTAATTAAAATATTACATTTTACCTGATTTGACAAGAGTTTTTCTCTAATTTTACTCAAAATGTTTAATTTTACTATCATATTTCCAACAAGAGAATTTATGGTTTAGGAACACAATCATCATTTAAGTAGCATACATATTTAAGGAATATATTTCACTGTCATTTTAATGATAAATTTGGTTTGAGGAACCCTTCTTTGTTTTTCAATATTTTTACTTTTTCCAGGGAGGCGTCTTTTCTTTTACTGTGTCTTCCAAACATTTACAATAAATTTTTCTGCTGCTCATAAAAAAGCCGTGTGATTATTTATATCTCTTTTCCAAAACTTTTGAGAATTTCCGGACATTTATGCGAATTACTGACAACCTGCAAACATAATACGGACTCGAAAAAAGATCTGGGAGAAGGAATGAGAGTAAAAATGGATTGAGAGAGAGAGAAAAAAAAGGCATGGTTCATAATTACAATGGTTTTTTATTATTTTCATCACAATTCTTTGAAAATTGTTCAAACAGAAGACAAGTTCACAAATAAGAAAAAAGGGCACCTTGGCAAGATTGAAATTCTAACGTCTTTCCGTTTTTCCAATTCCTCTCTTTCCAGACATGAGATGTCTTGGGTTCTTCGTTCCGATAAACCTATCGGACTCTCCCTTCAGTCCCATCTTACTAACCTTCTTTTTCAATGCTTTCTTAGCAATTTTCTTAAGCTTGATCTGAGTTTCAGGATCTGTAACACCAGCTTCAGATCTTGGAGGTTTAGATCTACTCCTGGATCGAGATGAAACCTCAGAGTCAAATCTGACTTTCTTTGCTGGAACTGCAGAGACAGACCTTGATCTCCTTTTGTTGGCTTTGGTTTCTTCCGCCTGCACTTGCTCTACTTCAACTCCGAGTCTTTTCATTTCTCCCTTAAACCTTCCTAAGCTACGACCTCTCGCTTGAATAGGAGTAGGTCGTGGATGACTATGGTTATTATTTAATTGCGCTTCTTGCCTCATTAGAGCTTTCCTTTCTCGAATCTGATCGGCTAATTTCCTAATTTCTTCTCTCATTTCATCTCGCTCTATTTTCGGGACGGCATAGTAACCAGCTTCTTCTCTTAGTCTCTCTTCCCGTTCCAGTTCGTCTAATTTCTTGAACATTTCTGGATCAATGTAATCCGCAATATTATGCCAGTCCCAAATTTCCGGAATAATATCTGTGCGGTATTCAGGATTAATGTCATAATGCTCGGTTAAATCGATGGTGCGATAATGGTACGTATCGGATTCTTCTTCTTCTATTCTTTTCATTATCATTTCATTTATTCTTTCTCGGGCCGTTTTCTTAGGCTCCAAACTTTCTGTAACCATTGGCACGAATGATGGCCTTTCTTTGGAATCTCTTTTTTGCGGTTCTGCTAGATGTAATCGATTCAGAATATTATCGACTTTCCGACCACTAACTTTACCTTCCACTCTATGAGCCAACAAGCGTTCGCAAGCGGCTTCCTTGACTTCCATCACTCCTTCTCCACTTTGAGTTGACATGAACATAATAGGAATCCCACGGTCTTCAATACTTTTCAACAGCTGTTTGGCTTCCGAGTTCAAATTTTCAGGTTTCACCAGATCGATTTTATTACACACAACAAATAAAGGTTTGTTCGTGAAAAGAGGCTTAATGTTATCTAGGAGAGAAATCTGTTCTTTGATAGAGTAACCACACATTTCTGTAATGTCAATAAAATACAAGATTGCAGCACGTAAATGGGCAAGAGCTGTAATAGCTTGCATTTCAATTAAGTTCCTCTCTTCAAGCGGTCGATCTAAAACTCCAGGAGTATCTATTACCTGCCAACGAAGGTATTTGTAATCCATATGACCAACGTAAAGGGCGCGAGTTGTAAAGGAGTAGGACTGAACTTCAACATCTGCTCTAGTCACCTTCTGCATAAAACTAGACTTTCCTACATTAGGATAACCACAAATGATAACTGCTCTGGAAAGAGGATCAATGATAGGGAGACGTCCCATGTGTTGTCGAACCTCTTCCAAATATTGCAAGTTAGGTTTCTGACGTTTGATAACTTTTACCATTCTTCCTAAAGCCGCTATTTTAAGTCTTTTACAACGATACAGAGAATCACCAAATTTGAGCATACGCACATAATCCTTAGCAACATTATCAATTAAACCGCGGGCAATATTAATCTGTCCAAGAGCAACTTTGTAATGGTCTTTATCGTACAGAACATTGAATAAATCTGCGTAGAATGGATGGATTGTGTCTAATTTAGGAAATTCAGTTATGATTTGAGTTAGTCTTTCGTTCATCCTAGTTTGACAATGTTTTACCTTTCGCATGTAGAAAGCACGGATACGAGAGATTTTGAAGTGTCTTCTTATGACTGTTGGAGTTTGCCGCTGGGTTTTAGACAGCATAATGTTGTAAAATTCCTTCGCAGAAGGAACTTTGGTGATATTCTTGAAACTGTAGAAGCTCGACATTTTGACAACTGCAACAGAGAAATGGGGATCGATTATTAAAAATAACTTTGCAGTCATTAGAGCAGACCACCAGATATTTTCACAGATTTTCCACCACTTTTCCAAATTATTTAAATAGAGCCATCACAGTTTTTACAAAATCTGACCGGCAGTAACTTTCTTGATGAATCAGAACATTTGCATTTGCAGTTCTCATAGCACTGCCAAGGGTGTATCAATGAGACGTAAGTTGAGAGGACAAAGATAACTGAACAAGACAACAGACAACATTCAATTGACTTGTTGCAAGGTTGGACGAGATAGGTACCTTGCACATTGCGTTGAGTTTTGTATATTCTAGACAGATATCTTATTCCCTACTAAAGCTTGTTTCAGAGGTAAAGGCAGAGCTCACCGATAATCTTAGGAATATTGTCCACCTAATTTCTCATGAGGCATCACACCATTGAATAAAAATAAATTTGAGAGCTTCGGCTTTTCATCACATAGAGCACTTTGTTTCAAAGAAATTAAGATTGAAAATTCGCCAGAAAACAAATAAATTATTGAATTCACAAAATTCAATAAATTGTAAGCAGCAGAATGTATAATCCTAAAAATGACACAGCGTTTCATCCAATCAGAGGTCAACACTCTGTGGCCAGCGCCGGATTTATAAATTTGCCGCGCATGGGCCATTTGACGTTTCACCGCCCCCTCCAAGCCCACGCTCAAAGGAGGGTCCGGGGGGAAAGTGGCGCCCGAGTCACAAGGGTGAAAAACGTTCCAAAACACCGGAAGCGTCACACGATTTGGGACTTTCTTCTCACAGGATTTTCAAAACATTTCCTCATAAAAATTTAAAAACTAAGAATCTGTTTTTCTTATTTTAACATTTGAACACTGTGTGTAAACAAATTTACCGATATTTTCGATAATTTGCGACCACTTTCCGGGAAAAACTTAGAGCCATTAGAAAAAAAAAAGAGAAAAAAATTACCAATTTTCTTACTTTCACGCGATTCACGGATCGCTCGATCGGGCAATTTTGCACCTACGCCCAGCTGGGAAGGAGTACTGGAGGACTTGAGTGGAGGTCCACCACCGGATATATTCGTGATTTTTAGAGAGATTTCCCGATTAATATACAGTAATACCTCGTTATCCGCGGGGGTTACGTTCCGCGAAAACCTCGCGGATACCGAAACCGCGGATATGGAGGCATTAGTCTTATGGGAATATAGGGGTTAGGGACCAACAGCTGAAAAACGGTCACAAAAAGGAGGTAAAAAAGGGAAAAAATGAAAGAAAGGGAACAGTTTGTGCAACATTTTTTCTACGACTGGATCTCTTGTTCTATGGGTCGTTTGCAATGATGCTTTTGTTCCAAGTTTTACACTCTCTCGAATTGCAGACTCTGATTTCTTTATGCCTCGTATTGTAGATTCATTCACACCATATTGTCTTCCCACCTCACTGCAACTTTTTACTTTTAAAAGGTCTAAAATCTTCAACTTTTCTATCAAGGACATTACTTTACGCGGTCTTTTTGCTATTGATATGACCGAGGGAGACGAAGTAGTCGAGAGGTTATCCTCCATTTCTTCATCTGTTTCATTCACTTTCCTCTTCATACTTCAAATTTTGAACAAATTATAATATGTAAAATAAATAATTATAAAAAGGAAAATATATTATAAGGGATTAATTTTGAAAAAAATAAAGAAAATATATAAGGGATTAATTTTGATAAAAAAAATTAGATTTGACGTCTTCACTGCGAATTTTGATTTTATTTGAAAATAGATATTCGAAAATTGAAGGTTAAGAAAAGTGAATGTTGAATAAAATGTTGCCTTGGAAACCGTTAAAAATACAAGTTTCATCGTTTGAAATTTTTTTCCGGCCTCTCAATTGCGGATAACCGAGGTAAAGGGTCGCGGATAACGAGCATGGGTCTCAAAAAACCAATCGCGGATAACCGAAACCGCGGATACGGAGGTCGCGGATAACGAGGTATCACTGTACCCCAAGTTACTTGTATTTTCGTGGTGATAACAATGCAGTTAAGGCACCACGTTGTCTCCAACAAGAAAATCAGCAACAAGCCTGAGTTCAAATACGACACAAGGCTACGCAATGATGCGCAGCGCCGCTGTCACCGAGCCACCCGCCCTGCGCCCTCAATAATCTATTTTAAAATGCTGAGTCTTACTTATTTTCTTACTCATCCACTAACATCTCGCTTGTCCCTTAACTTACAAAGCTGCACTTGCGCCAGCACTCATTTAAACATAGGAAAAAAAAAAGGCCTTGAAATCTGCCGCTCTGGGCCACGATCCATGTGGCCCATGGCTATCCGGCGCTGGGCCTAGGCAAAAATAAGTCTCGCAGTCATATTTGGAGATGATTCAAACTTTGGCCGGCTACCATTCGAATACATTAGCAGACAACGATTTCCAATCTACATCAATACTTGTTTTCTTTTGTTGGCTTTCAAACGAGTACGTGGTCGGGAGGTGTTGGATCAACCGTTTACTTCTGGTGGCCTAGGCAAAAATAAGTCCTACAGTCACATTTCGAGATAATTGAAACTTTGGCCGGCTACCATTCGAATACATTAGCAGACGACGATTTCCAATCTACATCAATACTCGTCTTTTTTCGTGGGCTTTCAAACGAGTATGAGGTTAGGGGGTGATGGATCAAGTCATTCTGAATCTTACTTATCTTTTTACTCCTCCACCATCGTCTCAGTTGTTCCTTAAATTTCAAAGCTGCACTTGCGACTGCACTCATTTAACAAAAAAAAAAAAAAAAAACTGCTTTTAAAAATTTGCCGCCTCCAGAAATCTGCCACTATGGACCCATGTGGCCTGTGCTTAAATCCGGCGCGGTCTGTGGCAACAAAACATTTTCGATTCCCGTAAAATCACCTTTAACTAATTTCTCCCACTGCGACTATATGAAATACAAAAAGTGGGGATGAAAGTATGCGAGGGGTTAAAAAAAGTTCCAATGTCTGAATGTTAAACAACACTTTTTCTTGGTTGCTGATTTTGGCCCAACATTTGAAACTTTTTTTTATATTTCTTCCACTTTAAGCTTAAACAACCTCATTTCGAGAGAGAATATATCGCTTAGATACTTCGTTTTATGATCGAATAAACCACCCTCCCACTCAGCCAGACTACAGTGAGGAAAGGGGTGGTTTGTTTGGTCACAAATCGGTGCATCAGAGTCAGTCAAAGGTAGCTATTTTGATAACACCTTGCATGACAGCGCACTTCATTAAAGCACAGGTGTGAGTTGAAAAATAAGGAGAAATTTACTTACAAGTTTAAGATAAAGTCAGGAATGGTTAATTGAGAGACAATCGATATGTTCCAGTTGGGAAGTGGTCCTAAACAAAAAAACAAATGCAACAATGAATTACAACAACTACTTCAAAAACAAATGAATTGCAACGATGAATATTTTTAACCGTGTACAGTTCAAAAAAAGTAGGCAGTAAAACGTGCTGATTTTAAAAGCTCAAATTCTGTTAGGAACAGCAGTAATGATAGAAGGGCATAACAAGATTAGTAGGTTGAAACGCAGTTCTCTTGGTCTTCACGCTACTTTGAAAAATCTTTGAAAAAATAAACAAACTTTGAGAGGGAAAGTACTTTCATTTGAGGGAAATTTTCATCACTATCGTTCTCTGGTTTATGATCTAACAAGGGGAACGTCTCAAGTGTCCACCTCCGATTTTGATGATATACAGCTCAAAATCTTCATTGAGTGACGCTGATTAACACCCTGTATTTACTTTTGGCGAATGCGCCTTCAAAGTTGGAGAAAAAAAGTTCAAAGTTCCGAAGATTTCGTGCAGTTCAGCTACGAACTTTGAACTTTTTTTTCTCCATCTTGGTCTTGGACCTGGTTGGTCCAAAGTACCTACCTACAAAGGATGATTTAATTTGATGCAGGTTTGATCAATGTTTGGCAGTTTCATGCAAAACTCGAGATTCATTAAAATGAACGATCAGTTTGTTGTACTCCTGATTCGAGGCTCGATTGCTAAATTTAGCAACACATCACATCAGAATTACCATTTCTATGAAAGTAGGATGTTATGGCACAACGCATAATGACGGTCAACTGACGACCCTCATGAAAAATGACCTATGATATCGTCAGAATTGGCCAACAGGCTAAACACTCAAAAAGAGAAAAAATAAGCCATGTTGCTTCGGTAAATTGAAGTTTGACCTATCCAAGGGATGCTAGAATAGAGCTATTTTGCAGATCAGGTTCTGATAAATAGCGGTGCCAGCTTTCGAACTGCATCAAAAAGCATGAGTGAGTAGACAGTTGTCACAGAGTTTCGAATCTTTGTTAGTCAAACGCTCACCAATGCGCATTGATGCAGTTCAGAATCAGGCACTGTTACTTGTCAGAACCCGATACTCAAAATGCTACTGCTCTAGTTGAAAGCTCACAGAACAATACCATTGTTGCGAGCAAAATGTTACAAAACACTGACTAGTTCCCCACCCTACAAGCCAAGGACCTGTTCACGGCAAGGGACAGGTGACATGATAGGAAGAGAGAAGAGTAAAATACCTGCTGAACAGCTAAAACAAGAAGGTAAACTGCACGGTAGGACACGACAACATCTTGGGAAAGATGAACCGAAAGTGACGAGCCTCACTCGTCCTTGATTATGAGAAAAAAGAAAAGAACAAACTAAATTAATATTTTTCGGAGGTATTGAGAATAAGTATGGAACGATTTCCGTAACCCCCTGCGCGCGCGCGCTCAAAACTTGTGCGCGCACTTCGGCCAATCCAATTCCAATATGGCGACGCAAAAATGAAGAAGAAGAAGTGTTTCAAGAGGTCGTTGGTTTCAGGCTTCAGCTTCCCTCCAAAAAAGAAGAGACTGAGAACTCATGAACTCATGGTCCATGCTGAGAAGTCTGAGAACTGCTGAGAACGCCGAGACGGAAAGATGCTTGTCGATAAAGAAAGTAAGTAATTGCTTTGTTTTATACACATTTTACGAACATTTATGCCTTTGGTAGAAAATAAGCTGAATTCAATTCGCCTGAATTAACGCAGTTCAAGGCTCTGCCATTTCCTTCGGTTCGTGTTTAATGTTGAATTCTTTAGGCTTTGAAGCATTCCCTCAGAGCAAATGCTTCTCATAATGTTCTGTTGAGTGCATCTCAAACTCTATTGAAAGTTTTTCTTCAATATTATACGGGCTGTGCATTGATGAAGAAACAAGCTTTGATTGATGTATGGAAAACACTGTGTACCATGCTTTCATATTGATGGACCGTAAGGGACAAGAACTCTGAAAATTTGAATCCCGATATCAACCAACCGTTATCCGTGTAAGACACTTAACTGATGGTCCACAGGGGTGCTATGTAATGCGAAACGAGCGAGGTTACCCCTGTCAAGGCCAATTCGGAATAACGGCCTCTGATTGGCTGACGCCCAAAATTTTCGTCCTTATGGGATTCAACATGTTAAATCGACACTTGTTGGTTTTAAGTTAGATTCTCAAATGTAGTGCATTATCATGCAAAAATATGTGCTTAAATTGCTAGACGAAGCTTTGGCGTTTCGATTGATGTATTATACGTCCTACTTTGATGCAATATCATCGGATATCTTGATTTTACTAAAAAGCGTTTCCTTCACTCAAAATGGGGAGAACAGCGTGTTCTCTTTTTACTCTTTGTGATGGTCTTAAAAGTGCTTAGGTTAGGTTGGTAATCTAAATTAGTGTCATTCTTGTATTGTCACTATAAAATCGATATCAGTTTGGCCGTCATTTATCCATAGCAGAATATCACAAACACCTTTTAATGCTCATCATCCGTGCATGTCGCTGTTCGAACATCCAAAGAAGCTTTCATGCAGCAATCTAAACTTTTCACTTTCCCAATTTCTCTCCCGCAAAATTTGATGATGATGTTGATGTTGAAATGTGGAGATGCATTGTGTGGCGGTAGGCCTGTAAAGTATTAAAAGCATGTTTCGATGACCATTGGGGAAAACATTAACCTTGGTAGAAATCATGAACCAAGCTCTGGATCATAAAATGATACTAATATGCAGTACAGTCCACTAATCAGTATATTTTTTAAACATATTTTCAGAAACTAGTGATTCCTTGCGGCACATGGCGTTGCAGCAGGTGCCCAATTTTAAAGGCCGCATTATTTTAGCGGCATGGCAGGTGTTTCATCGGAGAACCAAGACAAAATTAATGTTATATCTGGCGCGTAATCTACAAAATGAAATTATCTTGGTGCTGCGACAGGTGTATCGTGTGAGAAATAATGCAAAGATTTTCTTTGTTATTCACTCTTCTTTTTCAGTTCTTTCTCTGTTTGATCCGAAGATACATTCCTTAATCTTTCTGTTTGTCTGTTGTGTTGAGTGCTTCTTTGTTGCATTTTCATTTTATAAGGTCACATCGCTCTCAAAGTTTTGTGTGTTTGCCTTCTTCGGCTCTCTTGTTGAGAACTATAACAGTGGCAGTTGCACATTTTTGTACTGTATCTCACTGCCTTCAGGATGTCCTCTAACGTTTTACGCTTTGTAACCATCCTTTTCCTCCATTATTAAGCTGTGGGCACGTACTATTATTGGCAATTCTTTCCCTTTCTTATCATCCCCTACATTTGCTCATATTTTCGCCTTGTGATTATTTTTTTTTGGGAGCTGTGACAGTAGATCAGTGGTTTTCTGGTCAGCCTAGTTAGCTACGTTCAAGGATATAGATCTCTTTGGCGTACCTATATCTCACTTCAAGAAGGCTGTTTGATCATAAGCAGATTTCCCTGATCTCTGGTGCGGCTCTCTGGAACAAGATGTTGCCCTCCTGATATATTTTTTTTTTTTTTTTCATCTTCATTTTTCCCTCTTGTGATTATTACGGCTTCTGTTACGTTGGTTTTATGGTTGTTCTGTTTTTCTTTTTCGTTGTTTTTCTTTTTCGTTGTTTTGATCGGCTCTTTGCCGCTCGAAATTGTATATAGTTTTGTTAATAGTTTTATCCTGTACCTAGTAATTTAATATCTGGGTTTATATTTTTTAAAAAAACCATTAAAAAGAAACTTTCTTTAAGAATTTATGGTTTGAAACGGTTTCGGTGACATTGGAGGCTGACCCATTACTTTCTGTTACTGTTTTCTAACTCTTTACTACACAAAACAGCAAAAATGCGTGGTGTGTTAATGATAGTAACGTATTTTATTATTACTATATTTCAGGCTGGTACTCCAGTTTTTGCATGCTGAAATGCATTTGCGTATGAATAACAAAGTCGTTTTTAAACCAAAACTCAAAATTTCTAAACCCTTTTCTAGTGTCCTTTTACATCTCAATGGTGGTATATGAGCATGAAAAAAAAATTCATCTCTGATTGGCTTTCTGATTTTTGGCTTCGTGGTGTCACAAAGCGCCAAAAAGAGTACAGCTCCAAAGATGAAAACCGTTATTCAATTGCAACATTGGAATAGCTTCACCATTCAAAACAATATTTTGTTTAAAATTCAATACTTTGATTCTTTATAATGATTTGCGATTATTCATACAATATTAGCTGGATAAAGTTTTATACACGGCTCAAAATCAGAATAAATTATGAGTTTAAGTGAATTTTGTCTCTGCTTCCTTGTCAGCACTGCAGGCACGATGTCGCAAAGCGCCACAAAAATTACAGAAAATCATGAAAATCTGGCTCAGTCGTGTAATCTTTTTGGCGCTTTGTGACAACCATGTAGTGAGACGTCCTAACTCTCTGGATAAAGGGACACTACCCTTGACTAGAGTATTTTTGATGAGGTTTTTTTTTCCTTTTCATACTAATTTTTTTTTTTTTTTTTTTATTTCACAGCTGGATAACAAAAAGTGTATACGACTATTTCTAACTGTTTGTTCACTTCGTCAAACAATTGTGTCTTCACCAAAAGAAGGAGCTAAACTTACTAGGGACAATCTAACTTGTAAGATAACGTGCTGTTCTTGTGGTAAGTTTAAGATTGATGTTCTCTTTTTCCTCCCAAGGCAGTCGCAGAAGCAAAAAGGAATATTTGTGTGGATCTGACTCTGTTCATGATTTTGCTTCTTTATTTGTAGAGCGTAAAAATATTGAAATTGCATATTGAATTGAAATATTGAATACCTATTGAATAGTTGAAATATTGTAAGTACATGATATCTACGCTGGTTTCCACTAGAAACACAATGCGTACATTAAAAATGTGAATAATTAACTATCCGCAAACTAGTATCTTTCTAAAATTACGGTTTTTCATGCGTGCTTTGAATGCGGGTGCATTAGCTGATTACAACTATCTGATTACAACTATGAGAATTAAAGTGTCTTTTAAGTAAAATATTGTTATTATGTGGTACTCTCTTTTCACTCTTTTATATTTTGTTGGATAAATTTTTCGAAACAATGCTAGTTGATACAATATTAGTAAATATTCACTGAACAAAATATAAACGAGAGATAAGAAAGTGCAACGTAACCTCAACTCACGTAGTCATGGTTAGCTGACGCACCCAAATACTAAATGCGCACTTTGAATAACCGTATATTCAGAGCGTTATTACTTTGTGGAGAGTTCTTTTTCATGTTTTTAATGTGCGCATTTGTTTCTGGTGGAACTTTGCATGATAATAAATAATTGAATGTTGACTTAATATGGACTCTAGCATTCTGAAAAAAAAAATTGAAAAAAAGTCTGAATTTCCTTATAGTTGAAGAAGTTTTCTTGCTTTGGTTCAATGCAAGATTTCTGGATTTATCATGAAATTTCTAATGAATAGCTACCAGCTGATTCATTCTAGTTTTTGTTTGTGATTGTAGGTCTCAAACAGCATTTAATTCTTTTAGCGTGGTTTCTATTTTTTAATGTATAATCCCTATCCCTATGGATTTTCAAAATAGAGCATTTCTAGATACCTTGGTTAAATTTGGAAATGACAGCTTGCTGCTTGATTAACTGATCTGTTGTTCTAGTAAGGTTTTTGTGTGATGTCTGAGAAGAGAGTGAATTTGTGACTAAAAATCCAAAATTTTGCTCAGTTTAATCCATTGACGGTACTGTTGGGGATTTTGTTTCAATCTTTCTAAGGTTCTTTTTTATGGAACGATTTCCGTAACTATGGCATGCCGTTTGGGCACCCTACCGCGAGACTGGAACGCCCAAGCGCTCCGCCATGGACGAAGTAATAGGACCGCGAGCGGGAATGACGGGCTCAAGTGGTACTATCTTATCGGCGGGTAACCAAACTACTTCGACTTCGCTGGTCATATTTGGCATTAATTTTCTTTAAAGTTTAGTTTAAGGATACCATATTGTTTTTTAAGAACTGTTCTGAAGTACTTTTTGTCGTAAATTATGACTTTGACCTCAATTTATCTCTATTTATCACTGTTCTTGAGAAATGTTCAGTTATTCACACCTCACCTCACTTTAAGCGAGCCTTGGAGAACTTATCTATTTGGATAAGCTTTTTTCATAGAAAATAATGGTAAATTCGAGGTTAGCGACCGAAATTACTTTGAAGACATATGTAGGTTTGACGTGGAGCGAGGCAACCGGAGGCTAATTTCGGGAGATATGGGACGTTTTCATAATTTTCTAAGTCAAAAAATCATGTAGTTTACTGATACCCGCCAACAGAGCGCAGCTCAAAACGCCGTCACACAATTTTTTGGGTGAAATGATACCCTGTGCGCGGTCCTATTACTTCGTCCATGGCTCCGCCTCTGAATTCGAGATCTCGATTTTTTTTATTGCAGTGAAGAAGAAGACTCCCGCCAACACCATCCGCACGCCTAATCTGTCGTAATCTGTGCTAAATAAGATACCTAATTAAGATTTAAGATTTTCTGGAGCATCTTTCAGTTTAATTAATCTGTGCATCTTACTCAGTTGATACCTAATTCAAATTTAAGATTTTCCAGAGCATCTATCAGCCAAAGGTATTTATGTACTTAATAACAAATTACTGTAAGTTCAAACTTCAAATGTAACGTCTCTTAAGACGCCTTGTTTGCATGGAAGGATTTCGGCTGAAATTTTTGGCAAGCCTCGTAAAAGCCAATCTGATTAGCTGAAACAAGATGAGTCTGAGTCAATAGTACATTCTGTCATAGAATAAAGACATACAGAAAGGACATTTTTGTTCACTTTTCTCTTGCCATGCGGTGTTTTTTCGGTGTTGCCATCCTTGCACTTCCAGGATTCCACCCCCCAGGCGTTCTACCTATCCTTTTTGCCCTGCGCCGACCACCTCGTTCATCCATCCGTTTGCTCTGCTCCTACCCGTGTCCACCGTCCCGTTCATCCACCCTTTCGTCCTGCACCTACCCGCGTCCATTGGCCTGGCCCTGGGATCAAGTAGAAAGTGCAATACGGGCTTCTGTCAGTAAAGTGTCCAAATTGAAAAAATTTGACGAAGTGAGCTTAAGCGCGCCAAGATCACTGTGTACGCTTCAAAGTGATTTCACGTCTTATCGACAGAGATACGAAAGACTATCGACTAGAAATATGCTTTAACAACAAGTGTGACAAGACAACAATGCAAACTTGCATAAATAAACATTTCAAAAAAGGTGCGTTAAACTGGACCTCTAGAAAAACCTTCTAACCTAGCCTATCACACAAAGCCCAAAAAAGTGCACTCCTATAGAGTGCAGTATACGGGCTGCTCTTATAAATGATACGATGTTGAGAATTTGGTTTTATTTCTAAATCTGGCCCTGTCAGAAGAAAAAACATGAAGTTTAAAATTTAGAGTTATGTTTCACCACTTCAATATTCAGTTCAGCATGTTGAACCATGTAGTAAGCAGGCCCTTATCCGATTGTTTTATCCGTATATTTGTATGTTTCAGGTGAAAAATGTTAGATGACGCCTTAATCACAGCTGTTTTGGATGTTTTCCTCACCCAAAAAAGTGATGAAGTTGAATATTTGCTGGAGGCAATAAATTCTAGCGAAAGCTTGGGTGGGTTGCTACAAAAATTTATAAAGCGGCCGGCGAGTGCCAGACTAATCGCGACTGTCATTTCCTCTAGCAAAGGTTCTTCTGATAGAACTCAATCTTCAAACGGACCCAGCTCGTCCACTGTGTCTTCTAATTCAGCTGCTGGACGGTTTAAAATGTGGAATAAAACTGATGACTCACAACCATCAACATTCAACAGTCAAGCTACACCAAAAGGTGTGTATATGTCCATTCTCATTCAAAAGTTGAGGTAACTTTTTAGGCCGTACTTATTCTGACAGTGATTTTGGTCTTTAAGCAAGAATGCCGATTGTTGAAAAAAATTCATAACTCGAATGAAAGTCATGAAAAGTCATTATGCAAGCACTGAAACTAACCAGGGTCTGTGCGGTCTTAGAAAATGCTTGAATTTGAGACCTCTTGTACAAGACTTTGAAATTGCTTGAATTTTCAGGAACTTCTGAAAAGTGCTTGAATTCATCTACTAACAAGGAGAGGGTTCAATGGGCCCCACTCGGATTTCGACGAATTTAGGCTGAAATGAAAGTTTATGAAAATTCATTAGACACGTGTTTCAGCGTTTCTCTGAATAGGCCCCGGGAACCCTCCAAAATAGGTGAGAAACAGCGGACGAATGGACCTTGCCGGAGTATGGAATGCCGTTTGTGCAATATCCTAGTTCTGAAGGGGAGAGACAGATTTCGTGGGGGGTGAAGGATTTCCGTGGGTGAAGAGAAAGATTCTCGGTGTGTAGCGTTGAGTAGTTGCAGCGGGGATCGGTCATTTTCGGCGATGCACGGCTCCTTGGCGCGCTCATACGAAATCCTTCTCCACCTTCAACTTTCGATATGCGTTCGATATAATATCGAAACTTCGTGTCGCTCCCCCTTGAGTGATAGGTTATTGCACAAACGGCGTTCCATAGCCGGAGAGCATGTGAGCGCTCCTCCATGTGTATTGGAACGAAAGCACAGTTATCAAACATAGCACTGCAGTGCTTCGGCCCTGCGTTCCGTTTCAAATGCGTGCAGTCCTGCGTTCGAATTCCACGCTGCTGCAACTTTTTTTGTCGCAATTTTATAAGTAAATGTATTTGTCATGTTTTCCCTATTCTTACTCGCAATTACTTTACAACACTCAAATCAACAGTACATTCAACACACAATAAACAAAGACTTAACGCAAAACAAAAATGTCATTAATCAGAAAAAAAGAGAAAAAATATGTATTAAATTTATAAAAAAAAAAAAATTCTTATGCCTGTATATCACTTTTCAGAATGGGCCCCTGTACACTGCTCTCAAGCTTTCTTGATTTTCCGAAGAAAACTGCGATGTTTTTAATTTTTTTTTTTTTTTTGACCTGTTTGTTCATTAACATTTTTATTTTGCGTTAAATCAGTTTTTGTTGTTTGTTTTGTATTGTTGATCAGAGGGTTGTAAAGTAATTGCGAGTAAGAATGGGGAAAATAATACAAATACATCATCAGATCATCACGACTCATTAGATCGCGACAAAAAAAATAGCAGCAGCGTGGGATTGAACGAGGTATTGTAAGCACTTGAATTGGAACGTGGGACCGAAGCGCCACAGTGCTGTTGTTGATAACCGTCCATTTGTTCCGATACACATGAAGGGAGCTCACATGCTCTCCGACGAGGTCCATCCAGGCGCTCTTTCTCATCTATTTTGGGGGGTTCCCGGGGCCCATTCAAACACATGTCTAATGTATCTTCATAAGCTTTCATTTGAGCCTAAATTCGTCCAAATCTAAGGGGACCCCATTGAACCCTCCCCCTGTAAGCCAATTCTGAGGCCTTATTTTAATAACTTTAAAGGCATTCGAATTTGCGAAAAATCAGAAACGATTTATGGACTTATTCAAAGCAGCAAAAAATTGAGTACCACTTTCAAAATTTGCGCCGTAACTTCTTGTCACTTGGTAGCAGATCTCTAAAGATTTGAAAACATAGAGTAGGGAGTAACCTTTCCCGGCAGCCGGTTTGAGTGACATTTGATAAACATATGAAAAAAATAACCTTAACAGAAACATAGTAAACTAATTACTCCGAAGTTGTACATTGTAATTATTATTCTATGTTTTTGTTATGTTTATTTTGTGTATATTTACGCTCTATCAAACGTCATTCAAACCAGCTATCTGGGAAGGTTTTCAACATTTTTAAAGCAATCAATGGGCCAGTTTCCAGTGTCACAGAATCGGTTTTAACCTAGATAATCATGAAGAAAATTTCACGAGAAAAACGATGGTACAGTTAAAAAGTTAATCCGTCCAGTATTAACCGAGATACAAGCATTTGAAAAGTCGTCTAATATGGTGGATGACCCGGGTCATCACGCGACGCCTTGTTTTATTGCACCTTCCCTCGATTCCAGTGATGCACGATCGATAGTGCAAAAGTCCAGTGTTGAATGTCAACATAACCTCAATCTTTGCTCCAAACGTCATTATTTTATTTATTTTGATGGATCTATCACTAGCATGATTAGAAGATCCATTAAAATAAATAAAATAATGACATTTGGAGCAAAGATTGAGGTTATGTTGACATTCAACACTGGACTTTTGCACTATCGATCGTGCATCACTGGAATCGAGGGAAGGTGCAATAAAACAAGGCGTCGCGTGATGACCCGGGTCATCCACCATATTAGACGACTTTTCAAATGCTTGTATCTCGGTTAATACTGGACGGATTAACTTTTTAACTGTACCATCGTTTTTCTCGTGAAATTTTCTTCATGATTATCTAGGTTAAAACCGATTCTGTGACACTGGAAACTGGCCCATTATAATCTTCATGCCTAGTGCATTTATCTCTCTTAAAGCATGTTTTTTATTTTCAAGATAAGGGTATAATGAAGTTGTATGCATTATGTGAAATGTCGCATATTATGAAAGTAGTGATCATACTGAGTGTTTTCGTCTTTTTCCTAGCAAAACCCGTTCAGTATAACAGAGAAATTCCCTTTCAGCAGTAATTTCAAACGACAATTGCTAAGATGGCCGATGAACATCGCAGAAAATTGTGGCATGAAGAAAGACTTTTGTTGAAATGTGCAGTCTCTAATATTTATTTTTTAACACAGTATATCCTTCTTGATAAAGGTGGAGTTATTTCTAAATATTTTTCTTCTTCCTTTGCAGGAGGGTTCTCAACATCACTTTCTGCCCGATCTGATTCTCCTTTTGGTAACAGAGTACCTTCAGCTTCATTTTCGCCGTCAGTTGCAGCTTCTTCTGCACCATCAACTTCTCGTTCGGGAAACCAGGTTCCTTTTTATCCAACCAAGCAATTTTCTTTTCGAACAAATTTTTTTAAAGGTAAAGGTACTAATACACCTTCGACAAAAAATACTCAATTTCACAGAACTGTTACTTTGCTCTTCAACGCAGAACAGTCCGAAAAATTAAGCTCTAATGATAAGGATATCATAAAAGCCAATAAATTGACTGTTCAAGATGTCCCATTATGGAAAGAGATGTCACCTATGGAGGTAATGGACACAATGTATGACATTTTTTCAAGTAAACTTGATCGCTCAATATCATTTAAATTTGTGGAATTTAAAGACCAGAAATTTTCAGAATTTAATCCGCCTCCAGGTACATTGATAGATGGTGCTTTCTTGGTTCGAAACACCAAGACAAACATTTTTTTATTGCCATCCACACCAATCCAGGTTCAAATGATAGAACCTGATTCAAATGAGGGTAGCTGTATGTCTGATACGATGGATCTTGGTTCAGATGAGGACTTCTTCAAGCCTAAACCTAAGAGGAAAAGGACAGTTCTTCGAGCTGATAGCGATGATGAATCCTTTATGCCAGAAAACGGTCGCATAGAAAAGGACTGTACCCCCAAAGAGCTTCTGAATCATTTAAAGGCCAGACAGGAAGGAATCATGATGCTTCGCGTGTCCAGAGCTACTGTCTTGCAAGATTTCGAAAAATATTTTCCAAGCAACTTTTCAGTTCTGAAAATGCTGAATGTATCTTTCATTGGAGAAGAAGGAATCGACCTTGGGGGATTAACAAGGGAGTTTCTTACTCTGCTACTATTCCATTTGAAAGAAGACGCAACCATTTTTGAAGGGCCTGACAACGTCAAAACCCTAACATTGAATAGAAACAGTTTGAAAACAAACAGGTATCGGCTTGTGGGTAGAGTGCTGCAATTAACTTTTTTAAACAACGGTCCTTCACCCAGATTTTTTAGTTCTCATCTTTACCGGCTCCTGTGTAATAATTCAATCAACCGCAACGAATTATGTACCGATTTAATTCTAAACAAAAACTTACTGAATGAACTGCAGAGGCTTAATAACTGTCCCACCGCTGCAGCATGTAATGATCTTTTGGCTGCAGAACTTGAGGAATACAAGACATGGGTTGGTTCTCCTCATTGCGTCTCCACTGAAAACTTCATGCTGGATAAGGAAGAACTGATTAAAGGTTAGTTCCATAGTTCATTTTTTCAGTGTCTCTTAAGATTCAAAAATTCCAATAAATTGACTTCGGCAGGGTCGGACTGGCTCGAAAAATTTTGGTTAGCGATTGAAACTCAGGGCCCCCTTCGGGCAAACGCCCCCCCTCCCAATGGTTGGGGGGGGGGGGGGTAAATTTTAAACCGTCGCTTACAGCTCCATAAAAAAATTATAATCTATTACATAACATTCTTTTCAACATATTCACCCCCCCCCCCCCCCCCTAGGGTGATTCTTATTTTACTAAATCCTGAAGTTTTGATGAAAGTTTTGCTCCTAATGGGGCAAACTGTTCATTAGGGTCCCAACAGACCCCAGTTTAAAGGAATTTAATTTTTATGAATTTTTACCCGTGCCCCAAACGGGAAAAAGGGTTTAAGTGAAAAATGCGTCTTTTTTGAAATTTCAAAAAGCAAATCTGGTTGAAATGCAGAAGTTGAGGCCGTATTGGATGAGCGAAGCAATCCCCTCCAACGAAAATTTCGTCTGTTTGGCCGTATCTTGAACCGATAAGCCTCAAAAAGCAGTGCGAATGCGTGGGAAACTCAAAACGCGCCGCAGCGGCACAGCGAGGCTCGAGCGCTCGCTGTCACCTGCTCCGTCGCTGTGCCGCAGTGGCGCGTTTTGGACTTTTCCGCGCGTTTGCACTGCTTTTTGAGGCTTATCGGTTCAAGATACGGTCAAACAGACGAAATTTTCGTCGGAGGGGATTGCTTCGCTAATCCGGCACGGCCTCAACTTCTTCATTTCAACCAGATTTGCTTTTTGAAATTTCAAAAAAGACGCATTTTTCACTGAAACCCTTTTTCCCGTTTGGGGCACGGGTAAAAATTCATAAAAATTAAATTCCTTTAAACTGGGGTCTGTTGGGATCCTAATGAACAGTTTGCCCCAGTAGGAGCAAAACTTTCATCAAAACTTTAGGATTTAGAAAAATAAGAATCACCCCCCTCTCCACACACCATGGCTTTATTCGAGTAAATGCTTAAATTACCCTGCAATGATCTTATGTAATCCTAAATTTAGGAATGTGAAAATTGAAAGACTTATCATTTATTTTGATTTTTAAGTTTTCTAAAAAGTCAAACTTCTCTAGCTGTAGTTAATCCATATGACGTCACGCAGTTGTAGGCGCATGGGGAAGAGAGGAGCTTCCGCTGCGCCACTCCACCAGCCCCCAGCCCCCCCCCCCCCGGTGCATCTATAACTGGATGACGTCATGTGGATGAATTGCAGCTTTGACGCTCTGTATCACCGCAACGGATACAAATTTTTACAAACGGATTTTGCCATTATCCGTGGCTAGCTTTCTACGTTTTATTTAGCTGAACTTGTTTTTTTGGTTAACGTCCCCTTTAAATTGAACGTTGAACCCAGTAATCGGATCAAGTAGAAAGACGGAAGGAGAATGAAGTTGTTTTATTTTTCTATGCTTTTTCTTTTTTGTATTATTCATTTTTTTTTTTTTAATACAGCTGAAGTTTTTGCTTCTTTTTGCCGATTATTATTTTATTTTCTTTTTATTTCTTTTTTTCTTGCCTGGAGCGTAGATTTTTAACTTGTCATTCCCCCAGTACGTGTCAAGCTCATTCTCCCCGAATGAGCACAGCATTTTTAGGAGTCCTATGTGGCCATTCCTTAACAATTTTAATTCACTGACAACAAGCTCCCTCAACTTACATTAAAATGAAAATACTTAATCTTATTAGTCTGTTTTATAAGTGTAATTTTTCTCTATGTTTCAGATGTCATTGAGCATTACGCCATTGAAAGGATTGCTAAGCCTTTAGAGCAATTGAAAATCGGCATGAATGAGGAGACTGGATTTCTAGACAAAGTTCAGAAGACCCCTTCGGATTTTGAAAGCTTCTTCTGTTTTAACGCTGAGTTAGAATTGACGGCACGAGATTTTCTGAGTCTCTTCAAAATGAATCCCGTGTCAGATGAAGAGAGGATTGCAGCATTTCGCTGGGAAAAATTTATTAATGATGTGGAAGGTAAGAATAAAGAGCTCCCTCCAGAGGGGGCGTCCAGTTGAAGGTTTTTTGATCATCTGTTCCAATTTAAGCAAGAATGGGGATCTTGCATGCAGCAGAGCCAAAATTAAAGCCAAATGGCAATAAATGATGAACTAATAACCAGGATATTTATAATTTTTATTTTGATCAAAAAATAATGGAGGAAACTCAAGTTGAAAATTCACCCTCTGAAAAACGATGCCTTTTGTTGATTCTGCAGGCCAGGTGCAGGTTCTGGCAGTCATTCTTTTCATTCTATTTAAAAATAGAATGGAATTTTTAATTTTTCTGACATTAATTATTTTTCCATAAATACGAATTCTGCGGACGTTGCATAATTTGTCCATAATTTGTTGCATAAAACTGAATTTTTCCGACGTCAAATTTCACAAAAAATTTGGGTTTTTCCATCATTCCTAAGACATGATTATAAATCCAAACTAGCATTGCAAAATGGGTTAGCTGCACATGTCATAAATCCAGTTTTTGAGAACGTAGAGGTAGTACAGTTCAATTGAAACAGAATGAGTCTTTGTAAAGTTAAAGATCAAAAAATAAGCGAGAAACTACAAAAGCAAACTTCGGAAAAACAGGTAAAAATGATGCAGTTGTGTGTGTTGCTGAGATCGTGTGTGCGGTCAGTTTACACATCTGCCTGGTAAAATGACGTCATTTTCGCATATTTTTCTAAACTTTGCTTTACAAGTTTCTCGCTTATTATTTCACCTCTAACTTTGGACATGAGCTCATTTTGTTTCTATTCAACTGTACTACAACTCTACTTTCTCAAAAACCATATTCATGACATGCCCAACTGACCCATTTGCAAAAATGGCATTTCAAATGCCAGCCAAACTGCAACAAGAGGCAATCGGTACGTCAACTACGTTTGCAGTCTGCTTTAAAAGGGATACCCTAGTAGCTGCTAAGGCTACAGGCGAAGGGCCTAAAATCCACTTTTTAACTAGCCCTTAAGTGGAGCATAAACCAAATTTAAGTTTTTGGCCGCTTTTTCCCAGAAAAGTGGGAAAGGGGATTTCTTTAGAAGAAGTCATTTTCATTAATTTATTCAGTATATGCAAGCCCATCAAGGCTGTGGTACAAGGCAAGGCTTATAATTTCAACAAAAACAAAACGCACAATGAAGAATCCAATAGAACAAACTTACTTACGAATTTAAGTACAAAATCCATCAATCAAGTAGTACGCCCTAGTAAGTAGGAACTCCTCCAAGATGTAAAAGAATGTCCGTATCTCATTATTTTTGAATGAGTGTTTTATGTGAGCTGGAAGGCAGTTGAGGACACCTTTACGTTGCTGTCCAGCGTTTGATTAGATTTTTTTTTTTTTTTTTACAGCTGGATTGTCTTGTGTCAAACTGCCCCAAGTCCTGGGCTGGATAACTGGAAATACTTCACTTCCAGCGGTAGCGTTCGATCATCAACCGCAAGTAACTTTTATGCCGGGAGAATACCCTAAGGTCGTAGAATGTTTAAACTGGATCAAGTTACCTGTTGATGTAGACGGAGGTTACGCAGTGTTCAAGGAAACAATAGAAAATTGCGTACAACAAGAAGAGGGGTTTAGTACCTCGTAAATTTTGTTTTGTGTGAGTGAAAAGTAATTTAGTTAGTAATGGTTAATTACACTGGTCAACAAAAAAAAAAAAGTTTTCTGGTGCCTGCAATATTCCAACTGTTTCTGGGTCTATTTGGCGCGCTGATTCCGAATATGGCCTCCGTTTGGCCGTATCAGCTCTAGTTTTCAAGATATGGGGCCTACAAGGGCCAAAAAAGGCGCCAAAAGCGCTTAAAAATGGTTTTTTTTTCAAATAAATCAATAACGATTGCAGGATGCGAAAAAGCGATGATTCAGTCTTGTTCCTCATAAAATTTCAGTGAGGAAATGTTCTTAGCAACTTTTTCGTTGGAGTCACCTTTATCCGCAAAAATCCAGATCGAACTTTTGAACCCACAGAATCGGCCGAATGCACCCCTAATTCGGCCGTTTCCAGTCTTTCGAGCAATGGCGTAGCGTGCAATTTGGCAACGTTTTACTGTGTCCATTTAAACCCAGGTAAAAGTTCTAATGCACAGATAAACACCCTACAGTTCGATCTTTCTCGTGGGTTTCAATGGAAAAGCTGCAACGTTGCCAAATTACTAAAAAAAAAACAAAAATTAAAAAAAAAAAACAAAAAAAAAAAAAAAATTACTGAAGTCTTTCTTTCTCTATGGTTTATTTGAAGCATTGAAAAAACAAATAGAAAAGATATTCCAAACTAAAAATTAGAATACTATTCAAAAATTGATGATACAGCATTAAAATTAATTTAGTAGCAAAAAGAAGTGTCTTTCAGCTGTCACTCGTTGAAGAAAAAGCTCCTTCTTCTAGATTTCCTGGAATGAGGCCGAGAAGGGCAGTCTCGCTGAAGACTCCAACAATAGTCTGCCATCATGTGGCTGTCTCATCTCCCTTGGTACCGTTCTTCCATTATTTTAATATCTTGGTGAAACCTTTCACCTTGCTCCTCACTAAGATTGCCGAGATTTTCCAGAAAACGATCCAAATGGCTATGTAGGTAATGAACTTTGATACTCATGTTGCAGCCAAGTTTTTCAAAATTGGAGAGCATATCTTGCACAATTTCAGCATAGTTGTCAGCCCTGTGATTCCCAAGAAAGTTTTTGACTACACTGACGAATGAAGACCAGCGGGCCGATCATTTACTTCATCGCGTTAAACCGATCGTTATGAGTGATTCTATTGGTCGAATATTGTAAAACTTAGCCGTTGCTATGGTAACCATCGTTATAGTGTCCGTTTTTTATTGGTAACTCATGAATAGCCTTTATAAAACGAGACTCTCAACGATGGTTACCACAGCAACAGCCAAGTTTTACAATTTTCGACCAATAGCATCACTCGTATACAGTTTTAACGATCGGTTTAACGATAAAGTAAATGATCGGCCAGCAGGCTTGACGCTCAGTATTGCTTAAAGAACTCATAAAATTTGAATCACTAATGAGCTGTCTTATTTGGGGTCCGTCAAAAATGCCTGCTTTCAGTTTTTCCATACTAACATTAGGCATTTTGCGGACTATGTATTGAAAGCCAGAGCCGTTCTTGTCCATGGCTTTTATGAATTGCTTCATGAGGCCCAATTTTATGTGTAGTGGCGGAAAATGAATCTGGAAAAGATAAGATAAACGGCATCGAGAAATATCTGGAAGAGATAAGATAAACCGCGGTGTCTGATGCAGCGTGATTAGAGAGGGGGCGGGTGAAAGAGGGAATAAGCGCTTTCGGCGATCTTGATAGCGCGTATGCAGTCAGTTTTCGCTGGTGACTAGTCACTGCCAAAATGGGTCACCAAAATGAGATGAGGGGGGGAGGGGGGGGGTTGCGTGAAAAAATCCTGTGTACGTACCTGCGTCAATTAAGAGCGAATTAAGAGTTTTTTCGTCTTATGTTTTTTTTTGTTTTTTTTTTTTTTGTTTTTTTTTTATTATTTTTTTTTTTTTTTTTAGTCGGGCAATTTGGCAACGTTGCAGTTTTTCCATTGAAACCCATGAGAAAGATCGAACTGTAGGGTGTTTATCTTTGCATTCGAACTTTTACCTGGGTTTAAATGGACACAGTACAACGTTGCCCAAATTGCACGCTACGCCATTGCTCGGAAGACTGGAAACGGCCGAATTAGGGGTGAATTCGGCCGATTCTGTGGGTTCAAAAGTTCGAGCTGGATTTTTGCGGATAAGGGTGACTCCAACGAAAAAGTTGCTAAGAACATTTCCTCACTAAAATTTTATGAGGAACAAGACTAAATCATCACTTTTTTGCTTCCTGCAATCGTTTTTGATTTATTAGAAAAAAACCCATTTTTAAGCGCTTTTAGCGCCTTTTTTGGCCCTTGTAGGCCCCATATCTTGAAAACTAGAGCTGATACGGCCAAACGGAGGCCATATTCGGAATCAGCGCGCCAAATAGACCCAGAAACAGTTGGAATATTGCAGGCACCAAAATACGTGTTGACCAGTGTTATGAATCAGTTCCCTTCATTGCTTTATTCTTTAATTTTTTGACATTGTGTCTTGATTTTGGGGAATGAGTTTCATCAGAAGTGCCTATGTTGTGTTAGGTGTCTCGTTCGAAGTCATAGAAAAGATGGTCGAGGCACTGTTAACCTGCTTTATATTCTATTGTATTCATTGTTCTTTTTTATTCTATTGTATTCATTGTTCTCGTATATTCTGTTGTACTCATTGTTCTTTTATTTGTATGTTTACATATGTTTATTTATTTCAGTGGTGTCTCAAGAGTCTTGTTAAGTAAGGCTGTTTAAGCTGTTTTTTGATTGAGCCAAGCTCAAACTTTTTTCAGTGTTTAAAAAATTTCGTGCTCAAACCAGCTCGAGCTTTCCAATGTTTTTAAACTTATTCTTATTTTATTACCTTAAAAAACCGTTTCTAAATTTCTTTTAAGGATTAGAAAAGCTTGATCTTTCCTTACTTGCTTATCTAACATTTCCTTATCTTCGAACCAAAGTTAACTCGCAAATTGAAACTCCAGTTCTAAAAGTCTTTTCTCGGCCCTACTCCTAAAAGCCATAAGAGGTTAAGTCTGTATACCCATGTTTAAAGCATTAACTGCATCTGGTGCCTTTGTTTTATCACATGCAGAGTTAAAAATTTTGGAAATTGATCTAGTTTGAACTCAAATAAGTTAGCATAACCTGCATGCTGCACATTTTGACTAGTTAACTTGCACATGTTTTCTTAATTTAAACTTGTGCCATGAGAATTTTAACTAAATAATAACAAGGATATTTTTTTTTTCTCATAAAGTCCTTTACAAGTAGCTATATTAATGTTTAATTTGTTAAAGTATCTTTTTTGGACTGAGTTTAATAACAGTAAGGAAACGAGTACCGTGCAACATTTGCAAATCTCTTACACTTTATTTATTGACGTGCAAAGTGTTTTTGTGTGGATTTTCATGAAATTTTCTCGAAACCACTAGTAAAAAATCACTTGAAATTTAATGTAAATCAATACAGACATTTATCTGTATGAAAGTTAAATACTGGGGAAACTATTAAACGTGGCAATGCTTTTGAGTCCTCCAGGTTAAAATTCTTCCATTTGTAGGGGTACAGGGCTCGACTTACCTCCAGTGTGGCAGTTTCTTTCTATCATTTTCGAAGTGACTACTGCCTTTCATTTCCCTCTTGAGAGACCAGTAATTTTACTGTTCCAATATGCCTCCGTACACATATGTAGCTTTGCTAAATGGCCTTGTGTATATCCAGCGCGGCTTGGATATTAGTTTATAAGTATTTTCCTATTTTAGGTTTTAAGTGTTCAGTTCATTTTTTACTTGTCTTATAGCGGCAATTGACTCTGACCTATTATTTCTTATTTTTGAAAATGGGTAAGTTCTTGCTAATGCCCGCCGATGCACTGTCGCAAATTTGCTCATTTTTAAAAAAATAATTTAATGTATTTTTATTAAAAAATTGGAAGGAAAAATTTGCACTGGTGTACCTACTAGTTTGGTGGATTTACTGCCTATCAAGTCCTTTTAAAGGATTTGGCTCCGTAACTGTCAATTTTGATGTGCACACATTAAAGAACTGGAATAGAAAAAGGGTTACCATAACCAAATATGTTCTCTATGCAGAATTTAACTTACTTTATTAGATTTTTTTGACTGCCGAGTTTTGAGAACCTCAGATGATTTAATGTGTGATTTCGTAGGATAGACTAGGGGTACAGGAACTGTTTCGCGTGCACATTTTTTTGCTGCGCAAAAGTACGTGAAAATGCATTACATGCATTATAATGAACTAAATGTTTTGCTTGCACATTATAAGAACTCTTTTTGACCTGCTTGTACATTTATTAGTGCTACCCATCGGTCGTTCGGTCACAGACTTTCTGCAGCCTTGGGATAAATTTGTCAAGTACAACATATCCTGTGATATTAGGAATGTTTATTTTTATTGATTTTTTTGTTGATTATTGAACTTGAGGTCGCTTAACATTTGATTCTCAGAATGAGGTTGTTGGACTTGACAGATTTTACTTGCTGCATTTTATGTAAAAAACGTTGGTTCTGTCCCAAAGAATTTCATTTAGACCATGTCTCCACTGAGCCACTCGTATGATTTCACCTTGCTTATTGTTTTTAGTCAAAAAATGATGCGTAGCTTCAATTAATTCTGGCTATCTCAGAATTAATCGTACAAGTGAGCCCAGTGGAAATAGGGCCTTAGCTTTTGCTGAACAAAAAAAAATTCAGTTGCAGAAAAAAGGTGATGATTTAAAACGGCAAGAGAAAGCAAATCCAAGATGTTTGCGAATAAACATACTACTCATAAGTAAAACATTGACACCATACAGCAAACTTGTTCTAACTACAGCTGCAGCGCTGCGTCACAAGATAGTTCGAGGATAGAACGATCTTTTGCTTATGAGTGGCATGTTTGATTGCTGCCATCTTAAATTAACTTATTCCTTGCCTTTTCAAATCATAATCCGTTTTGGGCAATTGTGGATGCGTTTCCTAAACCAAATTGTTCCATACCGAAACCAATGTTTGCAGCGCATAAAATTCAGTAAATAAAAACCAATGGACAACCCCATTGGCTTGATTTTTTTTGTGCCATATATACGGCGATATTTTTGTTTGTAAGCTAGTGTACTTCCTTGTCTAGGAATTTGCATAACGGCAGTTGTACATATAGGGCTATTTTTCCTAAGAAATTTTGGCCTGTTTTCTCATGGTCAAAATATGGCAATAGAATATTTAACTGCACTAATCCTACCCCATTTAAGATGGAATCTTCAGCAGAAGTTAACGTAATCGTTTAAATTGACTGATTTAGTATAATTCTGGAGTAAATAATCATCCAGGTCCTTTTTCAATTCATACGTGTGTTTGAAGTCATTATGCCAAAAGTCATTTTTGAAATACTTCTGAACGACATTCATACTGTAAAAGAAAGGCTGAAAGCAATTTTGCATACTCCATACTTACTAAACTACTATTACTTACTACTACTATACTGACTATTTCGAATTTAGTTTGTGATTTTTTTGGTCCTATTTTTCTTGTATTATCGTATAATGCTCAGTATTTTCTTTTTCACCCACTCAGTACTTACTTACGTTTTCAATGCAAGAACGCTCTTGCCACACATTATTAGTAATTTCGTTTATGATTTTTTACTCCTATTTTTCTCGTATTATCGTATGCTCAGTATTTTCTTTTTCACCCACTCAGTACTTACTTATGTTTCAAATGCAAGAACGCTCTTGCCACACATTACTTGTAATTTTGTTTATGATTTTTTACTCCTATTTTCATCGGATTATGTTCAGTATTTTCTTTTTCACCCACTCAGTACTTACTCATGTCTTAAATGCAAGAACACTCTTGCCACACATTATTTGTAACTTCGCGTTTCTTTTATGATTTTTTGTTTGCTCCTATTTTTCTTGTACTTACTTATTTTACTTTTTAATGTAACCATGTTCCGAATGTTACATTCCTCTATTTTTTCAATAAAATAATTTCCATTTCAAGAAAAAGCAATAATGTTTATTAACTCCTCCTGTCATATAATACCAAATAAGACTCAGCCTCCACAGAGCAAGTGACAGGTTTTGACTAATGATTTTTCGATAGGCAGATAAAACTTAACCAATGCTACAAACATCTGGTCCGCAGACAAGGTGTGCTGGACTACAAGATTCCTTTCGTTAACTTGGCGCGAATTTCAAATAAGGTGAATCTGCAGGAAAATTCAAATCACTAAGTCAACAAAAATTGAAAAACTTGACTCAAACAAAGATGGCGCAGAAGTGAGGGAAACATTGTAAAACTCGCCGAAACGCGTGTTAAAGGATAGGTAATGTTTTCCTCACTTCCGCGCCATCTTGGTTTGAGTCAAGTTTTTCAATTTTTGTTGACTTAGCAAATTGAATTTTCGCGCCATAGAACTCGGAAGAATTTTATAGTCCAGCACACCTTGTAGTCTACTCACCGTGATCCACAGAGACTGGGCCTATAATGGCTCTGAATAAGAAATTAAAGGAAACTCGGAAGAAAAAGACAAATAATGTAAGGTTGTTCGTAGCTTATTTTTTCTTTCCTCTTTCATACATCGAAGCCTGGGTAAGACTATGGTATTTATCAACAATTATTATATGGTATTTATTAACACTAATTTACAATCTTTTAACAATAGTGAAAAAATAAATTGAACATTTTACTGCTTATACGATAAAAATGTATGGGATTTGCAAATTAACCATTGATTCCTCTGTAAAACTTCGAGAAAAAGCCGACAAATTTTTGAAAAAATGTATTAAAGTCAGGGTAAGCCTTTAAAATCTTGTCAATTTGAAATTCCCGGTCGAAATTTTAGCCAAGATGGCGTCGGTTCTGATCAAAACAATTACCATTACCAACTTCCGCGCGCCGCCATCTGTTGAATCGCCTTCATTCAAGTAATTTTACGTACCTTTCCGTTTTGAAACTTTCGCCTTCATTTTTTTCTCCAGGCAACTTATCTCGCGTTCATGTTTCGGCCTTAAAGGTACGAGAAAGTTAGTTGAATGAAGGCGATTCAACAGATGACGGAGCGCGCGGAAGTTGGTAACGCTAATTGTTTTGACCAGAACCGACGCCATCTTGGCTAAAATTACGACCAGGAATTTCAAAATTGATAAGTTTTTAAAAGTTTATCCTGACTTTAATAAATTTTTTCAAAAATTTCTGATGAGTTTTTCGGCTCTTTCACAAAATTTTACATAGGAATCAATGGTTAATTTGCCAATCCCAGCTGCTTGCAACAGGCCCATTAAACAACTTATTTTGAACCATATTTATTCATTATTATTTGGATGCAATTTGTACGACCCAAAGAACATCTCATGATATTCTAACCAAGCATAACTAATTGTAAGAGGTTTTCTCTGATTTTTTTCTTAATAAGAATTTTACGCTCGAGAAGTTTCCCACTTCTCAGTTAAACTTCTCAGTTGCATAGTTCAAAAGCAAGCCAACTCCACTGCAACGTTAATAATATTTTTCATGCTTCCCTTACAGTAAACAGTGAAGTGTTGGCATTTTCACATCACTTATTAGGAATTTTATCCCGGAGAAGTTACGCCTCTAAATCCCCAAAAGCTTGTTTTCAGAGTTGTGATAGATAAGAACATGCTTGAAGTAGAAAAATAGTGTACTGAAGAAACAAACAAATATAAGTATAAATCTAAAGAAACAAACAAATAGAAACGTAAATCTGGAGAAACATCTGAATGAAAAATTAATGATCATAAGTTTATTCATACTTTGAGCATATCAATACGCTTTTGTACAAGTCATAATCAAATGAACAACTAAATTATGGTGTCAATGCATAGGTCTGATCAAACTTCTTTCTATCGGGAAGTCTTTATGAAACTACTAATTTTTGAGTAAAACTTTAAGATTTTCAAATGAAAATAGAAAATTCATTTATGAGCGGCAAGCCATCATTTTGTGCTAGTCAATTGGCTTAAATTTATGGACAGGTTTTAATGGAGCGAAACATTTTATTGAAGAGTAAAAAAGTTTTTTTTTTCTTTTTTTTTTTCTGTTAACATATGTGTGGGCGAATATTCGTAGACCAGGAATATTCGAGTTCGAAGTTTTTGTCTCGAACTGTCATTTGCTAAGGTTCCACGTACCGACCCTGGGCAACGAACGTCGCAGTAACAGCCCCAATGTTCCCCTTGGGGCTGTGATGTGGCGGGCGGCAGCTTAGCAAACCACTTGGGTAGCGAATGATACGAAAGCAATCGTGCGGGACACTTGTCACGGAAGTGTTACTCAGAAGTGCACCGGTAGTAACTACGCACAAGTGAAGGGGCGCTTTTGCTTAATCCAAAAGTATCAAACCGAACGATATAAGGTTAACCGCCCACCTGAGATGCCCCAAAAGCGTCAAAATGGTGTCGTACTGAGCGTTTGTTCGTGCGGCTGTCCCTGCTTAGAGGTGACATTTCCCTTCTCCCTACCCTCAACCTCTCTTAGCCTCAACCCTCACCCATCAATCCTTGCAGCGGTTCGGTATGAAATATGACCACAACGGGCTATGGCTAGCAGCCTGGGCGGTTGGACTTTCTTTTTCTATTTCTCTATTTCTATTTCTTTTTTTCTGTTAACATATGTGTTAACAGAAATTTGGAAAGAAGAGTTCTTTCACCTTCTCTTCGCACGGCGTGTTGGAATGAAAATTAACTGGATAACCTAAGCCTAAAAATTTACTGCTGGTAGAGTTGATTAGTTTCAGCGATCAAGATATTTTTTAAATTAATATAGTGGTTAATTCCACTGTTGCCATCATCCACCAGTGGGTCAGGTAAAAACTGTAACGCAGTGTTGAACCAAAGGTTGATGACCTCTTCCGGTATTTGAGCAAGAAAAGGACTTTGCAACATTTGGTCGATAAAATAATTGCTGGGGCGATCTAAACTAATACTGGTGATATTTAAGTTACTTCCTCCATCTTGATTAATCATGCTGAGTAACCATTCCTCATTGGGAGATTTGCATTTAAGTGTACGCACGCAATGACGATTCCAGGATTCAGTGAAAATGTCAAGTTCCTGCTGAAGTCTATGCATATAAACATAGTGCAAGCAGAATAGGTCCAATATATCGTGCTCATCAAAGATGCCTGCATTTTCAAAATCCATGAACATTGCTTTCACCAATGCTATGGTTTTTTCATGAACATCACCCCAGAGACGTTCGATCCTCTGATTATGAACACTTGGTCCTTCGATGAAACGGTTTTCTTCGTTGTACATATCTTGCATATAATGGGCTACTGCTCCATTTTCGCAGCCATGATCTCCCCGAACTCTGTGAGGCAGCCCCGATCGCTCGACTGCCACTTCGAAGATATCAAGAACTGTTGCAGCTCGGTTGTTCGAGGAACACTCGAGATAGATGACCTTTCGACTGTACCCGTCGATACATCCGTGAATAATGAAATGGAACATTACGACCTTATGATGTCCGTCAATGTGCCTGCAAAAAGAATAAAAACATTATTTAGACATGCAATTTGCTATTCAAAAATGCATTCATTCAGATTCAAGTTTTTCTGAATTTTTTGTTTACCCTCAGGGACACTTAAAATTGAACTAACCGAGAAACAACATAGACAAACTTCCAAAAAATGATGTCATTTCACCAGACTCTGCATTTACCTGGCTCACTTAGTCAGTTAAAATCATAATTGATTGGAAAAAATAATGAGGCTACAAATTTCTTACAACTCTAAAAACCGCACATCAATCGTAATCATCCCACCCATTACTCTGCTTTTTTAGCGTTTCTGAACCTTCGTTCAAAGCTTTTAAAAATGGTTTAGAACCCATTCTTCTTTTGAACTTTTTGCCTCCCATGATCAAAGCAGAGCCACAAAGTTATCTCACAAAGTGGAAGGCAACAATCGTATTTTCCTAAATTTTTCGATTTTGGCACAAATTTTCTACCGAAGTTGTTGGAACAGCAAATGGAAACTGATTTCTGATGAATCCTGACATTCAACGTTGCTCACAAACATTGCAGGGCCAACAAACTTTGTGAGTCAACAACCCCATCAGTGAGCCACTTTGTGGCTCTACTTTGACCGCCAGCTTTACTTAAAACAACTATCAGAGTTTTGCAGTTTTCCCCGGCAAGTCAAATTCAGTTTAATCATTTTCATGATTTTAAAGACCTCATTTTGCTGTTTAAAGTCTTACAGTCATCTCCCCCATCATTGGACAGGACTCTTTAATAATTTTTAAGCTACAGCAAAGGATTCCATTGGAGACAGGTTCCATAGTATAGGAGTAGTAAATTTGTTTAACAAACCAGAGATAATTTGCACCTGGCACGGAGTAGTGCCGCCTTTGCAACCTCCTTCTACGTCTTTGAGCAACACCTTCAGGATCTGCTATCCGCAGGGCACTTCGGATTCTATTTTCTGAAGCATGGATCCCATTAGAAAGCAAAGCCCCACGGAGCATGACGGAGCCCCAAGTTGGATGCTGTGATGAAAACTGTTCAACAACTGCCTCTAGGTCGCTGTCCGTGATACTAGCATTGGGCTCTCCGAGCCTAAGCCTTTTACGCTTTTTATAAAGAGAATTTCGAGAGATACCAGCACATCTTGCTATTCGGGCCCATGGTACTCCAGACTGACGTAAGTCGAGAACCGAGCTCTCGCTGAGAGCGCCAATAGTTGCTTCGTCCATCTTGGCAATCTAGAAAAAAAATAGAAACCCAAAATTACTCGGAGAACTCGAAGAAGAATAATTATTTTATACATAATCTATTCCAGATAAGTGAAAAATTAGCCTTATCTTTTAAGTTTTTTGAAGTTGTTCTCAATCCCTGGAAAAACTCCCGAGCAATCACACGAGCATCATACTCCGGAATGGAACACTCGTGTATGAGCATGATTCTTGCTCGTATACTCGTGTACCATGCTCATCCCAGGCATGATTCTTGCTTGTATACCATGCTCAAAATGAGCATAATTGATTCTTGCTCGTTAGTTTAGGTTGAGAAGTCCGAAATGCTTTCTTTTCCCAGTATAAAAATACAATTGAATCGTTTAAAACGAAAATACAGCACAGTCTCCGTATTGAAACAAGGGAACTAAAAAAACTGTGCAGTGTGGAGGAAAAAGCCAATGAAGGAAAAAGCTTTTACCTGTTAAGGAAGGTCGGTTAGTACTTCCTCCTCAACACCAAAAAACATTTGCCGGCATCGACTTTTCCGCTCGCGCTGCACAGTTTTTATAGTTCTCTTAAAAACAGAGATGACACGTTTTCAAACAATTCAATTATCCCAGCATATTTTTGTTCCACGAGAGATTTCATTCCCGCTGTTTTCAATTTAAGTGTCATTCGATTTTCCTGATGACCCTAATTCATAATTATTCTTATATCAAGGTTCTATCCGCATTCTTGTGGGTGTAATACCCTATTAAAATTTGCGTATTGCGCTACAAAAAATAGCAGGACATAAAACGCCCTAAACTATCAGTCTGGGTCACTTTAAAAAGAGGGTTTAATATTGACATCAGTAGCTACGTTTATACGAGCGTTTCAATATGGGTTGAATCCGCATTTCACGCTCCGGATCGCGTAATGCGAATTGAAAGCACTCGTATGAACTACGTCAAAATAGGCGTATTGAACTCGATACTTGTTGGACTCAATCCCGAAAAAGATGCGCGTTTTATAACTCGATACGCTTCCAAAAAGTCGTATAAACGCGAATTCGAAGCAGATTCGTATTTGCATCATGCTCTGAGCTACGCACATCCCGGTTCAATCCGAATTCAACCGAGGCTCAAACACACATATTTAAGATCAGCATTAACTTTAATTTCTCCAGGAATAAAACGTATTTTACGAATCGGGAGTGGGTATGAACGGTTCTGTTTCGACGCGAGTTGAATCTGGATCTTACGATTCGTATCAAGGAATCCGGATTGAAAACGCACGTACAAACGTAGGTAGCTAATTCTTCATTTTAAAAACTTCAAACTCTCGAATGAAACTAGTTATTTAAAATAATCAAATAATAAGAAAAAAGAAATGACAAACCTGATTGCTATCGCTAACTCCACAGTAAGAAGTTTTCGTTTCTCAAAATCGTTTTCGATGACAGCTTCGGAGTCAATGCCATGACAGAATGTTATTTCAAGTGATGTGAGTAAAACAGCTCCAACATTTTTATCAGAATTTGCTAATGTCTCGAAAAACTTACAATCAAAACGGAAATGCCTCAATTAATAATTGCTGCTAATTGGAACAGAATGAGCTAAAAACAAAGACATTATATCTAAAAATTCACGAAATAAACAGAAGCCGCTTCACGAAATAAACAGAAGCCGCTTCTTCTTCTTCATTTTTTGCGTCGCCATATTGGAATTGGATTGGCCGAAGTGCGCGCACAAGTTTTGAGCGCGCGCGCGCAGGGGGTTACGGAAATCGTTCCATAAATAAGCGCTCTGAAATTCGCATTTAGATCTTACTTTTACTTATGTTTCCGAATTCACGACTCACGTGTGCGCATGGAATTGGAAAGTATAGGCTTTTTGACAGGCCCACGTTTTTGTTTTGTTTACTTTAGATTTAGAGGTTAGGTTCTTCCGGTGATCAGAGATAAGAAGGATTTGAGCGATTCTTTGATTTTACTATTTTATTGGTGATTCTCCAAGACTTCTAATTAAAACTGTGATTCTATCCAAGTGATTATAAGTTTATATTATTTAACTCATAAACCATTTATCACTGTCATTTCTCAAGAGCTTGCGATCTTGAAGAATAATCCAATTCTTTCGAAAGGTAAGTCGAAGTTGCAGTACTCCATCTTCAATCCACTTCTGCTGATCCTAGCAGATCTCTCTTCAAGGTTTGTCTTATTTTGTTAATGTTACTTAATATTTACTGTTCCTCTCTGGTTTTGGATTTTGGAAGCTCCTGAAATAAGCTGTGGGATGCCTTGCTGTCTTTTGTGTCAATTGTGTCCAAGAAACAAAATCAAATTTCAATTCTATCCATCGGCAGTAGGAATGTAAACAGAAAAGTTAGGTAGTCGGTGGTAACTTGATACGTAACAACTTACGGATGTAGTATCTCTGCTTTTTTCCTAGCTAGTAGAGAAAATTTTGCTTTCTTCCATCCTGGTCTAGATGTAGTTTCATTACCGACGAGACAGTTCTTAATTTTCAATTTAATCATTGTATGTTTATGTGAATGTAGAATTTGCATCATTCCTTGCTTACTTCTTTTTGAAAGCTGCGCTAAGATATTCTGGGTCTTTTTCCAAAAAATTCAAAAAAATATGTATCAGCTGTGGCTCTGGCTTTGAGTTAGTCTTGTTCGTATCTATTTTATAATATAAAGCAAAGGATTACAGCAGATCAAGAAACTTTTTTCACTGAGTTATCTCTAGAATGGATCATATCTTTAGGACTCAAGAAAACAGCATTCCATAGATTAGTTTACTATCAGTGAAATGAGTCAAATAGTGCTGGTAGGTCTCATACATTTTGAGTATCGGGTTCTGACAAGTAGCAGTAGGTACATGCTTCCGAAATGCATTAAACCTGGCGTTTGGAAACCCACCGCTTGGCTAACTGGTAGCCGCGTTACATGACGAAAAATTGTTGGAATCATGTGATTATCATGGGGATACCTACCAGATTAACCGTGCAAATTGGCAGTGGATCTGGTTATTGGCGAAAGAATACTGAGAAAAACTTGCGGGAAAGTTTCAGCAGGGACTACCTACTTTCAGCGGATTACAACAAGGTAGCCGCAGAGAGCCAACCACTGGGTTTCTGAATGCCAGGAAAGTGTACTTGTCAGAACCTGATACTTAAAATGTGTGAGATCTGAGCTTCGATTTTTATGAAATGCTCCTGCGTCCTGCCCCAAACAAATTTTTGAAGTTATTAGTTCACTTAATTTATTTAAGCTTTATAGGCACCCTTTTTACAGCTGTCTATTTATTCTTGTCATTATTGTTTATTTATTTTTCCAGATTAAATGCACTGATACTCAATTTCAACGATGGTGCCACACTTCCCAAAACTTCTACCACGGAGTAAATCTCTGCCTTTAAGATATTTGTCAAGTGTAATAGCCAAAACTTTCAGCTCTGGTGGTGAAAATATCCCCACTCCCAGAAAATGGGGAAGTCTTCATACTTTGTCAGTGATGTTGAAATCAAGATTTGGAAAAAAATTGCACAAATACATTGATGATATGCATCTTCGATACGGGCCAATTTTCAGAGAAACACTAGGTCCTGTTTCTGCAGTTTTCATTTCTGATCCTAATGAGATGAGGCGTGTATTTGCTCACGAAGGGAAACATCCGAAACATGTTTTACCAGAAACTTGGTTACTTTTCAATGAAAAATTTAAGTATCAGAGAGGCTTGTATTTTATGTAAGTGCTTTTCAATTTATTTTTTATGCGTTACTGTGGGTTTCAATACACCATGAGCTTGAAGACTATCAAAGATTTTTCTGCGGAAAATGCTTCCCTTGCACCTGTAGAATTTATATCAATGAATTTTTAAAAAATTGTTAGATCTATTTTTTTCTTTGGCAAAATTTACATTTTTGTATTTATAATACATTAGCCAAATTTAGCTTTGAGGGGTTGCTTAAGCACTTCAAGGCAAAACTCACCAATCAATGCCTGAATATAAATTTTTAGAATTCTTTAGAATGAATGGTGTACAGAGGGCTCAAACAAGAGCCTTTTACGCAATATTCCCATATTTTTTTTTTTTTTTATGTTGTCTAGTTTTCAGCTTTTTGGAAAATATTGATAAGGCGAAAATAGCCAAGTTTGAGGAAGCCAAATCTCAATCCTATGCAGCAATTTTCAATATAAACACTTTTCTGCAAAAAACACAACATGTCAAAAAGAGAAATCCCAGCGCGTACAAAGTTCCTTTTTTCAAAAAGACACAACACTGATTTCTATTT
>VMOF01000220.1:6214512-6298033 GCA_011764245.1 Trialeurodes vaporariorum
TTATAAAAAAAAAAGGAGCGCAACAGACCCATTACATTTACAGTCCATTTTTGAAAGTTTGAAATGTGTGTTATACGGGGGGGCATAGGCACAAAGGGCAAGTAAGTTCAGTATTGACTCCATTTTGAGAAAGTTTAACCAAAAGGTGGCTCTTGCTGTAAACAAATGAGTCGTTAAATCTAATGTTTGACCTCTTATGGACCAAGTCCGAGTGTACTCGTTTTTATCCTTTAGTCTATTCCACTTTGCTCCTGTATTTAGCGATTCAGAATAAACGCAATGGGTCTGTTGCATACTTTTGCTACAGCAAAATAGAACCTTGATTCTTATGTAAAACTCGGCGAAAATAACGATGCGCATTCATTAAAAACGTTCAAAATCCACTCATTAACTCAGGAAATCACTTCAATTTCAAACAGCCCGCGCTACACTAGACACTATTTGCACCGGTATACTACTACATAGACGGAACCACCGTGCATAAGTAAACAACATCGTAACTACAAAATTATGGAATTCCCTTCTAAATATATGAACTATTTTCTGTATTTGGTGTCTGGTCTTTTTGGTTTATCAAAGATTACAAAATAATATAAGACATGAACGCATCTAAACGAAACATTCAAATGTTTGTAAGTTCTTTTCATGTTTACATAAACGAGATGGTTCCATCTATGTATAGTTATCAGTCGATGATATAGTGTCTAGATGGTTTGAAATGGAAGGTATTTTCTGAGTTAATGAGTGGATTTTGAAAGTTTTTAATGTGCGCATCGTTTTTTTCGCCAGATTTTACGTTAGAAACCATGAGTTATATTGATGCAGCAAAAGTATGCAACAGACCCATTCTGGAGTTTGACACTTACAAAATAAGGTTTCATTCGGGCGCCTTCAATTCGTCGTATAGGCAATTCCAACTCCCCCGAGTACGAACAGTTAACTACCCTCCCTATATTCACGGAAGAGTGGCGTTCTTTTAATCAAACCTGGTCTGTAAAGGGTTAAAGCAGCGGTAATCACGAAAATCACATTAAAAAAGTATAAAATTCAGTAATATATTAACGATTATTGAGTAATCGTAATCTTCGTTTTTTCGGGGGGTGATTTCATGGTAGGTAATCAGGGCAGATTTTTTATAAGTAACACATAATATTAGTTGCAGAAGAATTAGATCTAGTCGAACTTTTACTATTTATCTGTGAGAAGACTATATGTACATTTAATTACCATCCCAAAGGTTTGACGATTACACTCCTATTTATGTCCAACTCTGATGGGCAGTAACAGCCTGTGTGTCAGTAAACGAAATGTTTTCCATTTGAATAATACGGTCATAGCATCGCGATCAAAACGGAAGCAATGAGACTCTTGCAAACTTTTGCTATGTGAGATTGAAGAGCTGATTCTTGCATAAAAACCTGTATAAATGACGATGAGTACCAAGGTTATAGATTGAAGAGGTATGCTCATCTGACTTCGCGCCACAAATTCAGTGGCGCGCAGTTCAAAATTACTGCAGGCAAGGTGGCCGACAAATGCAGAAAACGTTGGGCTGCACTCTGCAGGAAAGCAGACAACAATCCAATGTTTTCTGCAAAGAGTATACGTTTTCTGCTTTTGTCGGCCATGTTGCATGCAGTGATTTTGAACTGCGCGCCACTGAATTTGTGGCGCGAAATCAAATGAGCATACCTCTTTAATCTATAACCTTGGATGAGTACTCTAAAAAATCACAAAATTCACTCTCAAAATCGGGCTTTACAATTAGTGGCGGAAAGACACAGGTATCATGGGAAATTCCTATCTAAATTATGACATAACTCCAAGTTTCCGTAGAGAAAGTGCCATATTAGACAGGAATCTCCTATGATACTTGCGTTGAGCCGCCATTACAATCTTGCCGTTATAGCAGTTGTGTGCGTTTATTACTGAATTTTAGACTGTCTTATAGTGCTTTTCGTGGTTTTTGCTGGTTTTCACATCAGCTTCACGGGGAAAAAAGATTAGTGAAAATAAACGTACAGATACCTGATTTTGGCACCTGCTAGATGTTATGGTAAACTCGACCAGAAGTATGGTACATTTACCGATACTTTGAGTAAATTCGACACGCAATTAGGTAACATCACCTAGTACCTAGTCGAAACATACTTCTGGTTAACATTACCTATACCATAACATCTAGCAGGTGCTAAAATCAGGTATCCGTATGGTTATTCTCACCGTAGTTTTTTTTTCCGTGTTGGACAATTCATTTGCTCACAGCAAAAGTGTGCAAGAGCCCCATTAAATCATTGTTTTTAACAATGTAATATAATGCTCAGTCTTACAAGAATTCTTTCCTCGCTTGTACCGCGTTTGAACTTCCAAAAATGCTGCGGCTGTACCTACCGTCTACGGTCAAGTCGTAATACATAAAGCTAAGAGCAGGAGACTTACATAATTATAGTTTTCACGTTACCTTGGGTCCTTGATCGCTGGCGCTGCTGGTCGGACGCTCAGTGACCGTTGCGTAACCTCGCTTCTCTCTCTCTTAAAATAACTTTTATGAACGATACAATATAATCATCGATAATTCAATCGCGTTCCCCGATCTGAAGTTTCACTGTCATATCCTTCGACTTGATTAGAAGCATTTTTTCCCCCTTTTTATTCGCTGACTCCTACGTAGGCTCTGAACTTCCTTTCTTATAACGATACCAGAACACGCATTCAAGTATCGACGTCAGCTAAACATATTGCCTGAGGTGGCTCGTGCAAGTGTGACAACAACGGATTCTCTCTATTTAAACCAATGTAAATAATTGATCCTCAGAAAGTTCATTGAACCCTCGAAAAATCGATACTTTTACATAGGTTTAAATGGCAAACATCATGGTTGCCGCTTCCCAGATATGATAGAAATATTTTAAGAACATCTTCAAAAACATGATTTGTTCATGCCAATTAGTTGTCAAAATATTTTTGAAAACATTTTAACTAAAACAAATAAATAAAAAATAATTATTAATAATAATAATAAATTAATTAATAATTAATTAATTAATAATAATAATTAATAATAATAATTAATAATAATAATTAAGAATAATAATTCATAATAATAATTAATAATAATTATTATTAAAGGGGACGTACACCCTAAAATCGTAGTTGAGTTAAGCACGGAAATCGATAGAGGAAAGCGAGACATGAACGATGGTGAAATCCGTTTGTCGAAATTCGTCTTCGTTGCGAAGATACAGCCGCCGAAAGATCCGGCGCTGACGTCATCTGCTCCAAGCGCACGATGCGGTACCATTGCGCTTAATGGGAAACGCAGCGCCCGCGCTGTTCCCCCTCAGTTTGTGAGGTTATCGGCACTCCAACGTAAAAATCGCTAAGAACAAAAATTGGAGAGCAGGAAATTTCCTTTCCAACTGTTTTTTAACTTTTTCTCCAAAATTATTTTTAGCTGAGATATGAACGAAAACGACAAAACTTCGGATTGCGTTCGAATTTCTGACGGTCCGCGTTCTCAAATAGCCGTCTCTCTAGTCGCTTAAAGTTTACTTATGAAAACTACTGATGGACCATTATTGTAGAAAATTTTACGCTCTTCAAATTTAGTCCTTAGAGTTTTTGGCGTACGGTAAGTCGTTGGCCCGGAAAATGCGAATGAAAACAAAAAAAATGCCGCTTTCTTAATTCCAACACGCATTTGTGAGTAGTTTTTTCCTATTTTCCTTGACAACGGTAAATTTTTGATGGAAAATCATAAGGGGTAAAGTTAAAGAGCGCAAAATTTCCTATCGATTCATTACACAAAAATTTCGAATATGCGTTTTCTGACCGAGAAACTACAATTTTCGGTGATTTTAGAATTTCAAGACATAAAATAAATCGAGATATTATGACGGGTGTCGAACCAATTAGCTTCGAATAAAACGAACGCCGCAATCTGGCAAAAAAATGATTGTGTTTACTTTTTAATGTTACCTACGATCGAGGATGCCGAGATAAGCTGAAGAGGTGATCTTCGTGTTTTGTTCCAACCTCACCAGACTGTCGCGGCGCCTAGAGTCCCTGTATGTCAAAGAGTCTCGCCATACGGGGTATAGATTCTGATTGGCTGCTAGATTTTAGGCTTTCACGGAGCTCAAGGAGGCGTTCTGTGTTATTCTCCATAAGAGAACCGTTAAAACACCCCTACGAGGAGACGTACACGCCTTCTCGGTGAACCGAACCAATCAGAGTGGACGCCTCCTTCGATTTCTTCTTCACGTGTCGAGACTCTTTTGTCGAGACTTTTAGGCTGTCACGGAGCTCGAGGAGGCGTTCTGTGTTATTCTCCATAAGAAGACCGTTGGAACGCACCTACCGAGGAAGCGTACACGCCCCTCAGCGAACCCAACCAATCAGAGTGGCTTCGAAATTCTTCTTCTTCATGCTTCACGTGGCGAGACTCTTTGATATACAGGGACTCTAGCGGCGCCATGCATGCCGGCCGGAGGACGGGCCGCGCTCGTGGTCCACGCACCGAGGTTAGCAGTTCGTCGCCGAATTCAATTCGAAGCGGATAACCAGATAATTCGATCGTAGGTAGCATTAAAAAGTAAACACAATCATTTTTTTGCCAGTTTGCGGCGTTCGTTTTATTCGAAGCTAATTGGTTCGACACCCGTCATAATATCTCGATTTATTTTATGTCTTGAAATTCTAAAATCACCGAAAATTGTAGTTTCTCGGTCAGAAAACGCATATTCGAAATTTTTGTGTAATGAATCGATAGGAAATTTTGCGCTCTTTAACTTTACCCCTTATGATTTTCCATCAAAAATTTACCGTTGTCAAGGAAAATAGGAAAAAACTACTCACAAATGCGTGTTGGAATTAAGAAAGCGGCATTTTTTTTGTTTTCATTCGCATTTTCCGGGCCAACGACTTACCGTACGCCAAAAACTCTAAGGACTAAATTTGAAGAGCGTAAAATTTTCTACTATAATGGTCCATCAGTAGTTTTCATAAGTAAACTTTAAGCGACTAGAGAGACGGCTATTTGAGAACGCGGACCGTCAGAAATTCGAACGCAATCCGAAGTTTTGCCGTTTTCGTTCATATCTCAGCTAAAAATAATTTTGGAGAAAAAGTTAAAAAACAGTTGGAAAGGAAATTTCCTGCTCTCCAATTTTTGTTCTTAGCGATTTTTACGTTGGAGTGCCGATAACCTCACAAACTGAGGGGGAACAGCGCGGGCGCTGCGTTTCCCATTAAGCGCAATGGTACCGCATCGTGCGCTTGGAGCAGATGACGTCAGCGCCGGATCTTTCGGCGGCTGTATCTTCGCAACGAAGACGAATTTCGACAAACGGATTTCACCATCGTTCATGTCTCGATTTCCTCTATCGATTGAGCCAATGTTGTTTTTAAGGTGTACGTCCCCTTTAATAATATTTAATAATTAATTAATTAATAATAACTAATTGTCTAATTTTAATTAAAATATTTTAGAAACATTTTAAAAATATTTTTGCCTTTTGAAAATATTTTGAAAATATTTTTGAAAATGTTTTAAAAATATTTTAAAAATATTTCTTCATATTTGGGTTTGCAAAATCGTTATATTGAAAGAGATAAGAACATTAATGTTCTCCAGAATAACATTTAAACAGAGGAAAAATCAGCAATAACTACCGTAGTCACTGGTACTGTAAATGAGTAATAAAAGCTAGTGCGCGAAAAGTAAACAAACCCTCCGCCATCTGCCTCTTGGGGCTTCCGTGTGAACCTATAAATCTGAGAGCCTATAAATTAGAGAGCCAATTAGAAACAGATTCCGACATACCACAACTCTCATAGTATACATGTACTATACCTACGTATATGCAAAGGCGGATCCAGCAGTTGGCAACTGTGAATTCATCCCATTTGAATGAATGAGAAACAATCGATTAGTAAAAGGGTCATGGTCTCTTCAAGAATCGATTGTTTCTCATATGTTCAGATGAGACAAATCCATGATTGTAAAATTGCTGGCTCCGCCTTTGCATATGTATATAGAGTCCCTGTACACATACCGTCCCTATACTTATATTTGCACCGGCATGCTATTACATAGACGGAATCACCGCGTATGTGGGAATAGCATCGTATAACTATAAAATTGTGGAATTTCTTTCTAAATACATGAAATATTGACTGCATTTGCTGTCTGGTCGAGTGGTTAAGCCCGTCGCGTGAAATCTGGAAACGCTGCATTCTACCCATTTAAACGCATAGAAAAAGACCGACTTATTGGAGGGTCCCAGTGTACTCTCTCGAATCGATATTCTGCGCGGACTACAATGAACGAGATACGAAGTTGCCTGACTGCACCCGACATCACAATCGAGTGATTATCTTCCAGAATTTGGCATTTGGAATTGATTTTGGTGACAGCCTCAATTACATACCCATTGGCGGATCCAGCAATCTGGCAACAGTTTATTTTTCCCATTTGGTTACATGAAAAATAATCGATTTGTCACGCGGATATAGCCCCTCCAAGAATCGATTCTTTATCATACATTCAAATGAGAAGAAATGCGCGGTTGATTGAAGGACTTAATGACACTGCTACATCTCGTAACGATAAACGAACTTTTTGACTCTGTTTCACATAATAGCCCGCCTACAGCTCAAACAACCATTTGACTCGGATTCACTTGTGGGTGTGGCGTCGAGTCAATCATATCTTTAAATGTAAAATTAAAAGTGAGGTCGGCCTACGCACTTCATGCCAATTGCCATCCTGTTAGTTTTTTCGTTTTTTTCCCTGATAGACTGAACCTGTTGTTTTAAATAAATTAAGTACATTTACTGTAAAATTCAGCTGCTAAGCTGGTTCTCTTAATTTTTTGAAACAGACAATAAATGAAATTTATGTATTTTGTTTATTCTTCAAACATATCACCTCGTAGACCCACCCTCCGCTTTGTGATGACTATAGACAACTAGTCTAGTCTAGCCAGTTCATGTTCTAGAGATTGGAATGCGTGTTTTATGCTTCATCATTCGAGATACCTCCTAATATTCTGAAAGCTTTCCTTTCAGCATCGTCAGTCTTGAGGGATATTGTCTATAACGTAGTAAATTCTTAGGACCGTAAACATGTCAGAATACTTAGAGTAAAATATGTTGACACAGAATAATTGAAAGCAGATATTATTTGCTTGTTTTTGTTTTTAGTTTTTTTATTTAATTTTTTTACAAATTCTTTTTTAATTTTGGTCGAACCCTCTGAAACGGCAGATGGCAGATCGAAATATCTGGTAGCTACGGTCGTACATAAAAGATTGAATTATATCAAGATGACAAGAGCGCATGTAACACAATGACTTGCGTGGACACAAAACACATTTTTTATCAAGTTCGGGATTAACCCGAGGCTCGGAACATTCTTTCGTATCTATCGTTCCGCGGAATAATTACCAATTAATAATAACAAATTTTCGATTTTAAATACTATATTGTGTTCGCGTGTAAATGTGCGGCTCAGAACATTTCAAGGAATAACAGATGCAAAAAATTGTCACGACCAATCAGAATGCATTTGGTGAATTTCCGGATTTTATAACTAGAAGACCGAAAACACATTTTGCAATGTATTCTGAGTGGTCAGGAATGTTATGTGCCTGTTACTCTCCGGAAAGTTCGGAGCCGCGGATTCGCACCTAAATCTATCGACATTTTCAAAATGGATCCAGCCGATGAAAAAATTATTTTTTGGTTTTTTTTCTGACCTATAGACTATAGGCCCAAAAGAACATGCTCAAGCAAAAACATTGAAAAAAACCCATAGATTTTTTTTTTTTTTATTATTATTAATTTCTTAACCAGTGGTGGCTTTGTGCCATGTGTGGCAAAAATGTTTTACCTCCATTTGAATACATGGTAAGCAATCGATTGTTTTTCATGGAATCATATGATTTGGGATAAAAACATGTTGCCGAAATGCACGAGTTACTATATTGAAAATAACCTCTAAAACATTAAAGATTCGAAAGTCTGAGTGCGAGTTTGTTGTCCTGTAAAAATGTTATTCCGGTCAGGGGCGCCTTTCAGATTTTCCTTGGGGGGGGAGGGGGGAGGAGGCCCTCCAAAAATTTGGATGACTTTTTTTTTTTTTTACCGTGCATCTTCAAAAAAAAAATCTTTGACTTGATTTTTCGGCCACGTTGAAAATCCTTGGGGGGGGGGGGGGGATCGCCCCCCTGCCATCTCCCAAATGGCGCCACTGGTTCCGGTCGTCTTCAAAATGATTGAAGCTCGAAGATTTCAGATCAGAATTTCTAAAGTTGTAAGGGCCCCTCAAAAGATTCGGGGTGCTCTGTGGGCGCCCTCAAGCGTTCTGCGGTCACCCTCAAGGCGCTCTGTGGTCGCCCTCAAGCGCTCTGTGGTCGCCCTCAAGCGCTCTGTGGTCGCCCTCAAGCGCTCTGTGGGTGCCCTCAAAGATTCTGTGGGCGCCTTCAAAGATTCTGTGGGTGCCCTCAGAAAACCTCAGAAGCCCTCAGAAATCCTGAGGGTGCCCTCAGGATTTTCTGAGGTTCTCTGAGGTTTTTTTTACCAGGGAGAGTAATAAGGCAACAAAGTACTGATCCACATCCGCTCAATGGTGTTGTGAGTCCCGGAAGAGCAGCAGGGACATTTTGAGAGCCCTGCGCTTTGTCAGCGAGTAGGAGCCCACCAAGGAGATAATCTGCTCGTAAGTCTGTATCCCCATTTAAAATAACATTGGCGGTGCTTCGGAAGAGCAGAGGAGACGTTTTGAGAGCCCTGCGCCTTGTCAGTGATTAAAAGCCCACCAAAAAGACAGGTCTGCTCGTAAGTCTGTTTTCCCTTTTAAAATTACATTGGCGGTGCCTCGGAAGAGCAGAGGGGATGTTTTGCCCGCCCTGAGCCTTGTCAGTGATTAAAAGCCCTCCTAAAAGAAAGGTCTGCTCGTAAGTCTGTATCCCCATTCAAAATAACATTGGCGGTGCTTCGGAAGAGCAGAGGAGACGTTTTAAGAGCCCTGCGCCTTATCAGTGATTAAAAGCCCACCAAAAAGACAGGTCTGCTCGTATGTCTGTTTCCCCATTTAAAATAACATTGGCGGTGCCCCGGAAGAGCAGAGGGGATGTTTTGAGAGCCCTGCGCTTTGTCAGTGATTAAAAGCCCACCAAAAAGACAGGTCTGCTCGTAAGTCTGTTTTCCCATTTAAAATAACATTGGCGGTGCCCCGGAAGAGCAGAGGGGGCGTTTTGAGAGCCCTGCGCCTTGTCAGTGATTAAAAGCCCACCAAAAAGACAGGTCTGCTCGTAAGTCTGTATCCCCATTCAAAATAACATTGGCGGTGCTTCGGAAGAGCAGAGGAGATGTTTTAAGAGCCCTGCGCCTTGTCAGCAATTAAAAGCCCACCAAAAAGACAGGTCTGCTCGTATGTCTGTTTCCCCATTTAAAATAACATTGGCGGTGCCCCGGAAGAGCAGAGGGGATGTTTTGAGAGCCCTGCGCTTTGTCAGTGATTAAAAGCCCATCGAAAAGACAGGTCTGCTCGTAAGTCTGTTTTCCCATTTAAAATTACATTGGCGGTGCCTCGGAAGAGCAGAGGGGATGTTTTGAGAGCCCTGCGCTTTGTCAGTGGTTAAAAGCCCTCCAAAAAGACAGGTCTGCTCGTAAGTATGTTTCGCCTTTTAAAATAACATTGGCGGTGCTCTGGAAGAGCAGAGGGGATGTTTTGAGAGCCCTGCGCCTTGTCAGTGATTAAACGCCCACCAAAAAGACAGGTCTGCTCGTAAGTCTGTTTTCCCTTTTAAAATTACATTGGCGGTGCCTCGGAAGAGCAGAGGGGATGTTTTGCGAGCCCTGAGCCTTGTCAGTGATTAAAAGCCCTCCTAAAAGAAAGGTCTGCTCGTAAGTCTGTATCCCCATTCAAAATAACATTGGCGGTGCTTCGGAAGAGCAGAGGAGACGTTTTAAGAGCCCTGCGCCTTATCAGTGATTAAAAGCCCACCAAAAAGACAGGTCTGCTCGTATGTCTGTTTCCCCATTTAAAATAACATTGGCGGTGCCCCGGAAGAGCAGAGGGGATGTTTTGAGAGCCCTGCGCTTTGTCAGTGATTAAAAGCCCACCAAAAAGACAGGTCTGCTCGTAAGTCTGTTTTCCCATTTAAAATAACATTGGCGGTGCCCCGGAAGAGCAGAGGGGGCGTTTTGAGAGCCCTGCGCCTTGTCAGTGATTAAAAGCCCACCAAAAAGACAGGTCTGCTCGTAAGTCTGTATCCCCATTCAAAATAACATTGGCGGTGCTTCGGAAGAGCAGAGGAGATGTTTTAAGAGCCCTGCGCCTTGTCAGCAATTAAAAGCCCACCAAAAAGACAGGTCTGCTCGTATGTCTGTTTCCCCATTTAAAATAACATTGGCGGTGCCCCGGAAGAGCAGAGGGGATGTTTTGAGAGCCCTGCGCTTTGTCAGTGATTAAAAGCCCACCAAAAAGACAGGTCTGCTCGTAAGTCTGTTTTCCCATTTAAAATAACATTGGCGGTGCCCCGGAAGAGCAGAGGGGGCGTTTTGAGAGCCCTGCGCCTTGTCAGTGATTAAAAGCCCACCAAAAAGACAGGTCTGCTCGTAAGTCTGTTTTCCTATTTAAAATTACATTGGCGGTGCCTCGGAAGAGCAGAGGGGATGTTTTGCGAGCCCTGAGCCTTGTCAGTGATTAAAAGCCGTCCTAAAAGACAGGTCTGCTCATAAGTCTGTATCCCCATTCAAAATAACATTGGCGGTGCTTCGGAAGAGCAGAGGAGATGTTTTAAGAGCCCTGCGCCTTGTCAGCAATTAAAAGCTCACCTAAAAGACAGATCTGCTCGTAAGTCTGTTTCCCCATTTAAAATAACATTAGCGGTGCCCCGGAAGAGCAGAGGGGATGTTTTGAGAGCCCTGCGCTTTGTCAGTGGTTAAAAGCCCTACAAAAAGACAGGTCTGCTCGTAAGTATGTTTCGCCTTTTAAAATAACATTGGCGGTGCTCTGGAAGAGCAGAGGGGATGTTTTGAGAGCCCTGCGCCTTGTCAGTGATTAAAAGCCCACCAAAAAGACAGGTCTGCTCGTAAGTCTCTTTCCCCATTTAAAATAACATTGGCGGTGCCCCGGAAGAGCAGAGGGGATGTTTTGGGAGCCCTGCGCCTTGTCAGCGATTAAAAGTTCACCTAAAAGCCAGATCTGCTCGTTGGTCTGTTTTCCCATTTAAAATTACATTGGCGGTGCCTCGGAAGAGCAGAGGGGATGTTTAGCGCGCCCTGAGTCTTGTCAGTGATTAAAAGCCCTCGTAAAAGACAGGTCTGCTCGTAAGTCTGTATCCCCATTTAAAATAACATTGGCGGTGCTTCGGAAGAGCAGAGGAGACGTTTTGAGAGCCCTGCGCCCTGTCAGTGATTAAAAGCCCACCAAAAAGACAGGTCTGCTCGTAAGTCTGTTTCCCCATTTAAAATAACATTGGCGGTGCACCGGAAGAGCAGAGGGGGCGTTTTGAGAGCCCTGCGCCTTGTCAGTGATTAAAAGCCCACCAAAAAGACAGGTCTGCTCGTATGTCTGTTTCCCCATTTAAAATAACATTGGCGGTGCCCCGGAAGAGCAGAGGGGATGTTTTGAGAGCCCTGCGCTTTGTCAGTGGTTAAAAGCCCTCCAAAAAGACAGGTCTGCTCGTATGTCTGTTTTCCCATTTAAAATAACATTGGCGGTGCCCCGGAAGAGCAGAGGGGGCGTTTTGAGAGCCCTGCGCCTTGTCAGTGATGAAAAGCCCTCCTAAAAGGCAGGTCTGCTCGTAAAACTGTTTCCCCATTTAAAATAACATTGGCGGTGCTTCGGAAGAGCAGAGGGGGCGTTTTGAGAGTCCTGCGCCTTGTCAGTGATTAAAAGCCCTCCAAAAAGACAGGTCTGCTCTTAAGTCTGTTTTCCCACGTAACCCCTTATGGGTCAAGCCCGAGTATATTCATGTCGATCCTTTTGTCTGTTACTCGTTGTTTCAGTTTTCATATTCCGAATAAAAACAATTAAATAGTTGAAAACACGCCAGATAAGGTCTCGTCGGGAGCCTTCAATTCATCGTATTGGTAATTCCAACTCCCCCGAGTACGAAGAGTTAGCTGCCTTCCCTATGTAAACGGAGGAGTTGTGTTCTCTTGAACTAACCTGGTCATTAAAGGGTTAAAATTACATGGGCGGTGCCCTAAAAGTGCAAGAGGGTCCGGGTGACCCTCCACATACCCAGTCACCTTCCCCAACTTTTGGGGGGCCCCGGAAATGAACCTTGCCCCGGATCTCTTAGAGGTTTAGCCAAGGCCCTGGTTGTGACACCTGGTACCTGGTGGCACTAGTGCCAAAGGAAATGCGTCTCATATCGGTCACTTCTTTTTTGGAGTGACAGTATTATTAGATGGGAATCTCCTTACGTTCGCGCATTTAAAAGCATTTTATGAGTTCAAGAGTGGATTTGTTGAGTTTCTAGTGTTATCATCGTCATCTTTGTAGGTTTTTATAGAATTTAATCGCTTACAGTAAAAGTGTTCAACAGATACGTTTCTGGTGTCCACCAAAAATTCTGATCTGAACCTCCCGATAGTTGACACCCCCCCCCCCCCCGAGCTGTCAAACTGCTTGAAATGAAGCCCTCGCATTATAATTTGCGAACACATAGATGAATATAAACAAAAAAACCATTCGCTCCAACTTTCATGGTCATATTGGTCGCCTTGTCTGTGGATTTCCCATCGTTCAGTACATGATTATGAAACGAAAGAACCGATTAGTTGATCCTGCTCATTTGCCCGCATCTGCTGGTTGGTCGGTTAATTTAAAAATAAATTAACTACTCTTAAGATATAGTCTACATGCCCTATGGACTGATTTAGAATGTCGCGGTCCCCACTACCACAATGTGATTCTCTTATCAGGAAAAATCACGGGTATTTTTAATTACTTCCAAACAGTATATCAATAATGTTTGCTTTAAAACGATGTTTCGAAAATCCGTTGGATGTGATTGATGTGGCCATACCGCCGAATCGATATTTTTGGCGATTCTGTCATTAGGACTCGAAAGCTGAAAAAAGTACTAAATTTAACTATTTTCGTAGTTAATAGTATGGTTAAGTGATGACGCTTAAAAACTGTTCGTTTCTACCATTTGGAATAGTTAAAATTAACACAGCACGGAGGTAATTTAACAATTTAAAATGGTAAAACTATAACAGTTTTTAAGTGTTTATCCATAGTTTCAAGTTCGCAAATAGCTATAATTAGCACCTTTTTTTCAGTGTGGAATAATCCACACAATCTGGATTCTAGACATCCAATTAACGTCATCAGGCGATCGAGTAAACTTGACCTACGGACCCAACCTATTGAACGATTTGCCAAAGGGCTTCGTCTAGTAGAGTCTACCATACCTCTTGCTTGAAGCCGTATATAGCCGTAGCCAGGATCTTGTCTTTCTCTCTCTTAGCCCATTTGAACGTATGCGTTAGAAAAGGACAGAAATAGGGGCTCAAGTCACATGACAGCCCCTACACCCATCCTTTTCTAATAAATGCGTTTAAATTGGGCCAAGAGAGACAAAGACAATATCCTGACTATGGCTATGTTTAAGGGTATAGTCGTTACCAGGATATTGTCTTTCTCTCTCTATGTCCATTTAACTACATGTGTTAGAAAAGGACAGAAACAGGGGCTCAAGTCACGTGATAGCCCCTCTATCCATCCTTCTCTAACACAAGCGTTCAAATGGGCAAAGAAAGAGAGAGAACGATAAATGCTTAGCTATACGGCTACGATCGGAACCAATATCAGCCACAAGTATACACATAGTGACAGTAACCCGGGCAAAAATGGTCCAGACGAATACATAACCAATTCCTAGCATACAGCACGGGTCCATATGGATATGCATGGATATAGTAGGTATGGATTTGTGTGAATGTACGTTTTGATATTCGTACAGATCCATACTATATCCATACATACCCAGGCCCGTCACAGGGGGGGGGGGGGGGGCGCTGGACCCATGGGATGGGTCCGGGGCCCGGCGAGCCGATTTTTTTTTTTTTTTTTTTTTTTTTTTTTTTTTTTAATAGCCAGAAAAGCAGCTTTTGAATTCTAAAGGGGTGTCTCCACCTGCGACTTAAAAAGCGCGAATAAACTGATTGAGCCAATGAGCTTTGTTTTTCATTTTGTCAAAATATTTTCGGAATAAAATTATCTATCTATCTATCTATCTAGCTGCCTTGAAGTCGATAGAGTCCGATGTATTGACAACAAAGAAGCTCGAATTGGATCAATCAGTTTATTCACGCTTTTACATTCGCAGGTGGGGACACCCCTTAAGCTAGGTAAAAATGTAAAATTATATTAATCAATTTGAAAGTATATTTTTATTTTTCTCGCCTTGAAAATAACCTGCTCTTTGTCTTTAATATCGTATAAAATTTACCCTTAGAACTGTAGCAATAATTCTAATTTAGATTAGTTTAATTTGGAAGCGTTAGACTCTAAATGGCTGGAAGTGATAGTTCGGAAGGGAATTGTTAAAAAATTTCTCGGAGTTGGGGAAGCGGGGACGGAGCGGGCGGTGGAGGGGGAGGGAGCCCCCCTTCCCGCACAACACTCATTAGGAAGGGGCAAAGGGGGCCCTAAAGCCTAATTAGTACCGGGGCCCGGTCGTAAGATGTGACGGGCCTGTACATACCTACATAAATTCATACATACCCGTACTGTATGGGGAATGGGGCTATTGCACACTTTTGCTATAAGCGATTTAATAGTCGATTATGGCGTACAAACCTCAAAAAATAACGATAGAGGCACTAAAAACTTCCAAAATCCACTCCTAAACTCAATAAACGCAGTTATTTGCGGGAGCGTAATGGTGGCCGAAGGCACTAACAATGGGAGATTCCCATCTAACAATTCTGAAACTCCATCAAGAAGTGACCAATAAGAGACTACTTTCATTTGACACCGGTGTCACTAGGTGTTGCGGCACCATTCATCGGAAGTGGATCATCACTCTGATGACTAATTACTCTGTGAATCATCCTTGTCAACATAGAAAGAGTGACGAAATTAAGATAGGAATCTCCCATTGTTAGTGCCTTCTGCCACCATTACGCTCGCGCAAATAACTGCGTTTATTGAGTTTAGGAGTGGATTATGGAAGTTTTTAGTGCCGCCATCGTTAGTTTTTGAGGTTTTTACGCCATAATCGACTGTTAAATCGCTTATAGCAAAAGTGTGGAATAGCCCCTTTGGTCAAGGACCGTACGGACCATTTTTTCCTGGGAAATTCCACCAATAATTTTAACGGCGACTCGTGGAGGTGAGGCGACGAAAATGAGAGGTGCACAGGATTTTTTTTGAAACGCTTTTCACCTAAACTTTTTTGAAAATTCTATGTTTCATTCACACTTTTTGAACTATTGAAGTAAAGAAAGATGGAATAATAACCATTTTAACCTTTTTACGTTGTTTTTTTAATTGTGTTTCTTTCTCCCGTTTCAAAAAACGTGAGGTGATGGCTCCCTGTCACCACTTGCCTCACCTGCGACGAGCCGCCACTGTAATTTAACGTAAGAATACGGTCAAAGAATAATCAGAATCTACGCAAAAACTCACTTTCAATTAGGATCCGATTGTCGGAATCAGATCCGGAGATGGTAATCCTCAATGAAAGCACAAGTAAAACACTCGCGCAAGATCGGACACATTACCGGACACAGTTAGGAACACGCAATATTAGCACACACATGTACACACACACACGAGCACTAAACACGCAACACGGGAGAACAAAGTGCGCGAAAATATTAAAAAAGAAGACGCGTTAAGAATTCGCGGGGGGGGGGGGGGAGTAAAAAAGAACGATTGAGCACGCGGCTTGCAAACTCGCACACGCACGGTTTTAATCTCGTGGTAAGAACAAGACACAGGAAATTTATTCTTGAAGAGGGAACTTCCAGTGTGACGGTCGACGGAGGCGGATTGGCGGGTACTGTTTCGTCGGTGTGATCTGCTCTGTGACTCTGTGCCTCTGTCCGGCCGACCCAACGTCCGGGGGGTAGCGGGGGGAGTATTCCGGAGTCAGGCGTTAAGCATGAAGACTAGCGAAGTCGCGGCCGCATCGCGATCGCATGGGCCGGAGACGCCACCCAGGTTGCCAAATAAGTCACGTGAAAAATCAAAGTTTCACTTTTAAGGATCAAAACCTCCCCCGGATCCCTGATCCTATAGAATTTTTTTGTTCAGTTCTTGACGTTCTGAAAAATTATTGAGGGTATTCACTATTCACATCAAACGGAACCGAAGAATATATTCGATTTGAGGAAGATTCGCGAAAAGAAATGTATTGTTCACTTCCGTGTTGTTTTTTTTTTTTTAAAAAAAAAAAAAAAAAACAAAACAAAAAAAAACAAAACAAAAAATCAAACAAGCAGGGGAACTGAATGTAATACGGGTCTTGCAAAATAAACCTGCTGTAAAAATAACAATTGCGCAAAAAAAAAAAAAAAAAAAAAAAAAAAAAAAAAAAAAAGGAATGGGCTCTTGCAAACTTTTGCCATAGGTGATGGTGAAGAGTTGGTTTTTGCGTAAACACATGTAAAAATGACCGTGAGTACATTAAAAATCACAAAATTTACTCTCAGAATCGGGCTGAATGACGGAGCTACCTACACAGGTAACATGAGAAGTTCGGATCTAATTTGAGACAAAATCTCTTTGTTTCCGTAGAGAAAGTGACAAATTAGACAGGAATCTCCCATAATACCTGCGTTGATCCACCATTGCAAGCTTGCTGTTATACCTAGCAGTTTTGTGAGTTTATTACTGAATTTTAGACTTAAAGACTGTGACTTTCCTGTTTTTTGCTGGTGTCTACATCAGAGTGGACTATTTATTTGCTCATGGAAAAAGTCTGCAAGCGCCCAATTGTCACTTTCAATGCTTTATTCATTTACACTTTAGCAAAAAATACCTATATACTTTCAGTCAAACTTTTTTTTTTTTTTTTTTTTTTTTTTTTTACTTTTGAACCTGGTTTCAGCCTAATGGAGCTGTTGCAAACTTTTGCAACAGGCTTATTAATAGTTGATTATGGGGTAATACCCTGTAAAAATAACGATTAGCGCACTAAAAAATCACGAAATCCACTCCTAAACTCACAAAATGCTTTTAAACGCGAGACCGTAATGGCGGTCACGGGCCGCGGTTTTCATTGGAGTTCCCAATCTTCAATCAGCGCCATCTACACGAGGTGTTCTCGCAACACCACACAAGAAGAAGAAGAAGCATACAATTCCCTAAGAAAACCGCGGCCAGCGACCGCCATTACGGTCTCGCATTTAAAAGCATTTTGTGAGTTTAGGAGTGGATTTCGTGATTTTTTATTGCGCTAATCGTTATTTTTACAGGGTATTACCCCATATTCAACTGTAAGCCTGTAGCAAAAGTTTGCAACAGCTCCATTGTCTATTTGGTTTTAGCTATACGGTTCACTGTATTTTTAAATGAAGGGTTCGCGGTTTGGTTTGCGGTTTTTTGCAGTTCGATGCCCCCGAAAGTTTAACTTGGGTGCGGAGTCTTGATCAATGCGGGGATGTTGCAAACTTTTGCTACATGCAATTTTAAATGTCAATTATCATGTTAAAACCTGCAAACTTAACGATGGTAGCACTAAAAACTTACGAAATAATCCACTCTTAAACTCATAAAATGCTTTTGAACGCGCGATCTTAATGGCGGTGTTGCGAACGTAGGTACTAATTATGGGAGATTCGTATCTTAATTTTATTACTCTTTCCTTGCTGGGAAGGAAGATTCATAGAGTATGTAGGATATATAGCCAGCCACCAGAGTAGAGATCCACATCCGTTTAATGATATACCGTGATACTGCTGCTGTTAAAAGACACATTTGTCTCTTATTCGCCACTTCTTGATACGTAGAATGACAATATTAATTTTTTACTATTCTCCCATACACGGAGAAAAATTTCTGATTGAAATTACGGAACGTAGGAAGAAATTGGGGTAAAAAGAAATTCCCTTTAAAATAATAAGAATTCTTATTGATTCAACCAGAATTCTTATTCATCAAACGATTCTTTCTTGTGATTCTTTTGAATCATCAGAATGTTGTTACCTGGGGAGAGCACTAAAAGGGGGAACCCAGGGACAAATAAGTTCTAACGAACTTTTAATAAAAAAAACACAAACAACGAAGTACGTAATTAGGATAGCTTGAAACTTCCGACCCCGACCCGCGACTATATATATTAACGAACTTTGCCGAGACTGGGCCCAAAATGGACCCAGCCCGGACTTTAAATTTTACTTACTTCAAGACATTTATTTGAAAAGGGAAAAACACACGTCTCACTCTTGGAGCGGAGCAACTCGAATGCCCTCTCACTCATTACCCAGCATGCACCAGTGAGGACGCCACCGAACTCCTCCCTCCTGATTGGTCTCCAGTCAAAGGAGGGAAATTTGAAATAGAAGAAGGGAACGGAGTTAAATGGCTTAGCCATGTAACCACGCTACAATGTTTAATTGGACCAATGATAATTTCTGTTTGAATCAATTAGAATTCTTATTATTTTTACGGGAATTTCTTCTTATCCCAATTTCTTCCTAGGTTCCGTAATTTCAATCAGAAATTTTTTCTCCGGGGCATGATTACGTGGCATGTATCACAATACTGTAACTCCATCAAGATGTGACCAATAATAGACGACTTTCATTTGACACCGGTGTCACTGTAGGTGTTGCGGTACCATTCATCGGATGTGGATCACTACTCTGATAACTATAATTACTCTGCGAATCATCTTTGTCAGAATAGAAAGAATCACGAAATTAAGATAGGAATCTCCCATTGTTTCTGCCCTCGGCCACCATTACGCCCTCGCAAATAAAAGCGTTTATTGAGTTTAAGAGTGGATTTCGGATTTTTTTAGTTCTGCCATTGTTATTTTACGAGGTTTTTACACCAGAATCGACTGTTAAATCGCTTATAGGAAAAGTGTGTAACAGCCCCATTTGTAATTGGGCACAAAAACAATGTCTGACGACTCCTGGAGGTAGGCCACCCGCAGCACGGATCTCAATGAATTCAAGCGTGGTGGGTGGCATACCTTAGAGTCCCTTGATGAAAATTTTGTAGAGGGAGTACCGACGCGAGCTCAACGAGTTGTGATTGGTCGTTGGTTTTAGGCATTCTCTGAGGTGGGCAGGAGTCGACGACATCGAAGGCTCAACACAAAAGAAATAGTCGATGAGTAAAGGAACGAACGATAACGGACCGGAATGCCGGCAAATCCGCCTGTCCACCACTGGTATATATACACATGAAAAAATTGGTAGACATGGGAAGTACCGCAAGGTTGCATCAAAGCATCTTGTTTTGCACTCCGTCTATATAATATACCGTCTTTGCTATTTACCATACACTTACCAGTTTGACCAAATATTACCTTAAAAAGATTACTAATAGACTCATTTAGTGATGTCGATTGTCGTCATTGCATGCGATATACTGCTCACTAAAATGAATCTATTTAAGTTTTGATGCAATGGGGCTCTTGCAAACTTTTGCTACAGGGGATTGAAGAGTTGATTCATGGATAAAAAACTGTAAAGATGACGATGAGTACACTGAAAAATCACAACAATCATTCTTAGAATTGGGCTCAATGGCGGAGAAACGCAGATATTATCGGAGATTCCTATCTAAATTGAGACATATCTCTGTATTTCTGTAGAGAAAGTGACATAATATAGACAGGAATCTCCCATGATACCTGCGTTGAAGCTCCATTACAAATTTGCCGTTATAGCGATCATTGTGAATTTATTTCTTAATTTTAGACTTCCTTGGTGCGATTTTCCTGATTTTCGTTAGTTTTTACATCAGATTGGACTATTCATCTGCTATTCTGTTCACAGCAAAAGTTTGCAAGAGCCCCATTGTCGAGCCGATGACTAGAGCATTTTTTGGTGAGCATGCAAATGCACTAAAGTTTGCATAAAGAATCTTGTTATTTGCACTCCGTCAACATGATATGATATAATGTCTTAGTATTTACTATGCGCTTACCAGTTTTCCCAAATATTACCTTAAAAAGATTACCAATTTAAGTTTTGATGCAACTGTTGAGCATTTTTGGTGAACACGCGAAGTACCACAAGTTTGCATCAAGAATCTTGTTATGAACTCCGTCTATATGATATGATATAATATCTTTACTATTTACTATGCGCTTACCAGTTTTCCCAAATATTACCTTAAAAAGATTACCAATTTAAGTTTTGATACAACTGTTGAGCATTTCTGGTGAACTCGCGAAGTGCCACAAATTTGCATCAATAATCTTGTTATGCACTCTGTCTACATGATACATCTTTGCTACTTACTATGCGCTTACCAGTTTTCCCAAATATTACCTTAAAAAGATTACCAATTTAAGTTTTGATGCAACTGTTGAGCATTTCTGGTGAACTCGCGAAGTGCCACAAATTTGCATCAATAATCTTGTTATGCACTCTGTCTACATGATACATCTTTGCTATTTACTATGCGCTTACCATTTTTCCCAAATATTACCTTAAAAAGATTACCAATTTAAGTTTTGATACAACTGTTGAGCATTTCTGGCGAACTCGCGAAGTACTACAAATTTGCATCAATAATCTTGTCATGCACTCTGTCTACACGAAACAATATCTTTGCTATTTTACCATACGCGTTGTAGTGCAGTGATCCGACGCGATTAGACAACGCCGGTCGCGGTAATGCGGTGTGTTGTAGCCCGGTACCAAGGTTAGGTTAGTCTTGAAGTTCGACCTCGGATACGACATCGAAGCCCGATGCTCCTGCCGCACACTGATGACGATGAAAAACAGGCGGCCACCGAACGCGCGACGCTCGACGCAGCATCAGCAAGAGCAAGCGGCCGCTTCCTCAGAATCCGCGCTTCCACCACTACACGCGCCACGCCAAGCCACGCCACGCCAACTACAGGAGGGCAGAGAGGAGAGCGAAAGTGAACACCTCCGAGGTCACAAACATCTCCTTCCCGCACCCCCTCACCCCCCGCAACTCCCTTTATCATGCATCCGTGCATTTCCATTATATCGCGCCGCTCATTAAAAATACTGTATCTTCATGATCAGGTGGGCGGGGGGTTAGCAAGAGGGAAGAGGGGTCACCCCTCACCTTACTTCGCTCTACCTCTCCGCAATCTTTGCCTTTCTCCCTCCTTCCCTTCCCCCCTTCCGGTCCAATGCACAGTCAAAGATCTGGAATACCTTCCGTTCGAACGCGAACGCGGACGCGGCAAGACGCTCCGTGTTTTATGGCTGTCGCGCCTCGTTTCATTTCGTTTCGTTTTGCTCGACATTTTCAACCAGGAAATCGGTTCGGTTCCGAGTCTTGTCAGAGCGGCAAGGCAGGCGGTGGCCGCGGCCGCGGCACGGCAGTCAAAGCAAGGCGAAGTGCCAGCTGAGGAGTGAAGTTGGTCCAGCGACGCACAGTGATCTGGGTCAGGTAATGACCGGAACGGAAAACGGAAAACAGAAAACGTAAAACGGAACTGCAGCCGTGTCTCTGTATTTGTGACAGGGTCGGTGTAGAGTCACCTATTTGTATATAGAGATTTAAGGCAAAGTGAAATCGGAGGATCGAATAGTAGTCGTCATCGGAATCGGATCGAATCGATTGATCAAAGTGTGTGTTGAAGAAGAAGAAGAAATAAAATACTAGCATTTTTAGGTACTTCTTCTTCTTCTTCAAATCCTAGCAGATGGTCCAGCGACGCACAGTGATCTGGGTCAGGTAATGACCGGAACGGAAAACGGAAAACGTAAAACGGAACTGCAGCCGTGTCTCTGTATTTGTGACAGGGTCGGTGTAGAGTCCCTATTTGTATATAGAGATTTAAGGCAAAGTGAAATCGGAGGATCGAATAGTAGTCGTCATCGGAATCGGATCGAATCGATTGATCAAAGTGTGTGTTGAAGAAGAAGAAGAAATAAAATACTAGCATTTTTAGGTACTTCTTCTTCTGCTTCTTCTTCAAATCCTAGCAGATGGTCCAGCGACGCACAGTGATCTGGGTCAGGTAATGACCGGAACGGAAAACGGAAAACGTAAAACGGAACTGCAGCCGTGTCTCTGTATTTGTGACAGGGTCGGTGTAGAGTCACCTATTTGTATAGAGATTTAAGGCAAAGTGAAATCGGAGGATCGAATAGTAGTCGTCATCGGAATCGGATCGAATCGATTGATCAAAGTGTGTGTTGAAGAAGAAGAAGAAATAAAATACTAGCATTTTTAGGTACTTCTTCTTCTTCTTCAAATCCTAGCAGATGGTCCAGCGACGCACAGTGATCTGGGTCAGGTAATGACCGGAACGGAAAACGGAAAACGGAACTGCAGCCGTGTCTCTGTATTTGTGACAGGGTCGGTGTAGAGTCCCTATTTGTATATAGAGATTTAAGGCAAAGTGAAATCGGAGGATCGAATAGTAGTCGTCATCGGAATCGGATCGAATCGATTGATCAAAGTGTGTGTTGAAGAAGAAGAAGAAATAAAATACTAGCATTTTTAGGTACTTCTTCTTCTGCTTCTTCTTCAAATCCTAGCAGATGGTCCAGCGACGCACAGTGATCTGGGTCAGGTAATGACCGGAACGGAAAACGGAAAACGTAAAACGGAACTGCAGCCGTGTCTCTGTATTTGTGACAGGGTCGGTGTAGAGTCACCTATTTGTATAGAGATTTAAGGCAAAGTGAAATCGGAGGATCGAATAGTAGTCGTCATCGGAATCGGATCGAATCGATTGATCAAAGTGTGTGTTGAAGAAGAAGAAGAAATAAAATACTAGCATTTTTAGGTACTTCTTCTTCTTCTTCAAATCCTAGCAGATGGTCCAGCGACGCACAGTGATCTGGGTCAGGTAATGACCGGAACGGAAAACGGAAAACGGAACTGCAGCCGTGTCTCTGTATTTGTGACAGGGTCGGTGTAGAGTCCCTATTTGTATATAGAGATTTAAGGCAAAGTGAAATCGGAGGATCGAATAGTAGTCGTCATCGGAATCGGATCGAATAGTAGTCGTCATCGGAATCGGATCGAATCGATTGATCAAAGTGTGTGTTGAAGAAGAAGAAGAAATAAAATACTAGCATTTTTAGGTACTTCTTCTTCTTCAGATCCTAGCAGATTTTGATCGTTTATTCCAGCCAGAGACAAATGGAGACGGAGCACTAACTGGCTGCAGCAAAGGCACTCTGAATCCTCGCGGATTCAACAAAACAAACAGTCAACGTCGCATGGTGTTGAATGGTGAGCACCCTCCTCTTCATTTCCCGCCCATCCCCCCTTCGTGTACCGACTGTCACCGTTCAACACCATGCGACATCAAAAGGTGTTGACTGTTGTTTCACATGTTATTTTGTTGAATCCCCGAAAATTCAGTGTGCCTCAAATCTTCCCTATGTATTTTAGCGTAGTGTTCCGTCTCTATTTGTCTCTGATTCCAGCTGTTTCCAAACTTTTTTTTTCGCGCGGACATTAAATATTCCTACACCGTGGTGCACGAAAAAAAACGATTGACGGCCGTACCTACTACCGGAAATTTAGGCGTCTCCTGTAACCGGTAACTTTTGAGGGATATGCCACCAAATTTAGAGGTAATTAACGCCGATAGTTGGGGGCAAATACTTATAGTACCGCCGCAAATTTCAAATGATAACGATTTTTAGCCGCAATTACTGCAATAAAAACTGAGATTGTGTGAGGTAGATCTAGTTACAGAAACGAATATACATGAGCGTGGTAGAGGTAGTTTCAGAAGTGTAGGCGGACCTAGACCGATAATCTTTGGAATTTGTCAACATTATTTCTGATATTACTCGATGAAAATGAATAAAAATGAAATTGAGAGTTCACTTTTCAATGAGGAAAACTTTAAAAACAAAAGAATAAAGTCGGGAGCAAATTCGGTATTGATTTGAAGGAATGAAAGTTGAAAATTCGCCAAAGATTATGGTTTTGGTCCGCCTACACTTCTGAAACTACCTCTATGGAAAGTGTTAATTACTTGAATCAAATACGTCTAAGTTTAGCGTATCTCCAGATTAACCCCTTGTGGACCAAGCCAACTGCGTAGCGTGCGATTTGGCAACGTTTCAGTTTGTCCATTTAAACTCATGAAAAAGATCAAACTGTTGAGTGTTCGGTGAACACCTTCGCATTCGACCTTTTACATGGGTTTTCATAGACACAGTACAACGTTGCCAAATGGCACGCTACGCCACTAGAGCAAGCTCGAGTATACTCGTTTTTCTCCTCTATTCCATTTCACATTGTTTCAGTCTTCAATTCCGAATAAACGCGATTCTAGCTATAACACTTGCAAAATAATCTGTCGCCGGGCGCCTTCAATTTATTGCATAGGCAAATCCAACTCCCCCGAGCACGAACAGTTATATAACTACCTCCTCCATATGTAAACGGAAGAGTTGCGTTCTTTTGAACTACCCTGAACACTGGCGCAACCAGGATATCTTCCATCTCTCTCATTTCCCATTTGAATATATGAGTAGGAAAAGGACAGAAGGAGGGGGTTTTATCCCCTTGTCCATCCTTGTCTAACATACGTTCCTTAATGGAGAAAAGAGAGAGATGAAGAAACTCTCGGTGCGCTACTGACCCTGAAAGCTGATTGTTTACGTTTACGCTAGACTGATAGTTAAGACTGTCTATGAGTGTTGCTATTGGTCGAGAATTGTGAGACTTGGCTGTTCCTATGGTAACCACAGTTAAGCTGCCCGTTAGCTGTAGTTTTATGAAGGCTTCTCAGGGGTAGCTGTGAAAAATTGACACTTTAACTATGGTTACCATAGCAACAGCCAAGTCACAATTCTAGACCAATAGCATCACTCAAAGACCGTCTTCATTATGGCCATAGGTTTAACGTAAAAGTGAACGATCAGCCCGCTGGCCTCAGAGGGTTAAATCGTTTTCTTCTTTACGCTTTTTGTTATTTGCATTTAATCTCCAAACCTCGAACCAGTATGTCATCGCGTGTAATTTGGCAGAGACGCGCTTGGTTCATTTAAATCCATGCGAAATGTCGATTTGACGGAATGAACTGGTTAGCTCCATTAGTTCGACCTTTTCTATGCGATTGAAAGGGAAAAAATGAACGTTGCTAGACTGCATACGACGCGACATCGCGTCGCGCCACTGCACTGCCTCGAACAATCGCTTTAGCTGAGGATTTCTATTTTATCGCCTCCTCCGGTCAGAATCTTTTGAGTTCCGTACTCTCACTCTCATCCATTGACATTTATTTTAGGAAATCCAGCATCATCTCCATACTGCAGATTCATTCATTTGTATCAAGTAACTTAAAGCATCTTGTCAACAATGGGTCTGTTGCAAACTTTTGCTACAGCGATATAGAGTGTTACATCTGAAGTATAAAATCACGTTAAAAGTCCATTGATGGTATGAGATCCTGAGAAAAAGGTACATGAACATGACCATGTTTTACATTGTTTAGAAAGGCACATCCGACTACCCTAATGTAAAATCACGTGAAAATTCCATTGGTGGAATTAGAAAGTGATAAAATGCACTATTAAACTCACAAGAGGCGTTTAAGTGAAACCCAAGATGGCGGTAAAATATCGAGCAACCTGTGTGCACGCACCTTGAACATCCATGATAGCCAACGTTAACAGCCTCACAGCATCGGAGGTTTTGAGTTTGTTTGCGTAGTGATTGATTGTGATCGATGTTGTGAGGTTGGCCATCTTAGATGTTCATGGTGCTTGCATACAAGTTGCTCGATATTTTACCGCCATCTTGGACATCAGTTAAATGCCTCTTGTGAGTTTGTTATTGCATTTTATGACTTTCTGCTGCCACCAATGGACGATTTTACTTGAGATTGTTTACTAGATAGCGCTGTAGCAAAAGTTTGCAGCAGATCCATTCCCAGGCGAAATAAATCACCTAAAATATTAGTATTTATGTAGTAAGGTGGATTTTGAAATGCGGAACAGGATTCGCTTAAACCAAAGGAGGTCCATGCAATGTGGCAACAGTGGATTCTACGAAAAACCCACGATAAAACGTAAAATAATCGATTTTCAGGAAATGCAAATGCACCGCCAAGATATTTATACTTTTTTAAAGGTTCAAATGGCAATAAACATGGTAACCAAATAGATCGAGCCGCCATACTGGCTTAAACTTAAGTGACAATCAAGCGACGTCACCTAAAATTTTAGGCGGTTGTGCGGATTTTGAAATAACTAGGGGCGTCATCCAAATTTTAGAAGGTTTACGAAGTATAAGAGGCGTCAGGCGTCACCTAATCTTTAGTTGGCTAAACTAAAACAATTGTGTGGCTCATCGGAGGTTTAGGTGAAATCACCTATTCTTAATCCGCCTGATCGCAAAGTCAGCTACCTCGATCGTCTCTCGCTAACCCTATCGAACCTTGATTGTTAATGAAAAATTTGGGTTGCGCTTTTGTCCGCTTAGACTTCCTTCCTAATTAGCTGTTAATCCTGAATAGGTTTGGTAAGGTTGGGCCGAGTTAAAAGGTCAGGCGAGGGCCGCATTTGCATTTCGACGAAGGAGCTCTCTTCGGGCCCTATTGTTTTCGACGAAAGCCGTATACCGACGCGACGGCGACGCTTACTGTGTGGCCGCTGTGCAGCATGCGAAATTGCGCCACCTGTTATTGAAGGCGCTAATCGCAAACTCACTTTTATTGGACGTGCCAATTGGAGTTCATTAGAACAGTTTCACAGACAGCGTACTGCACGAGGAATATGCCTAAGTTGTCACTTTTAAATGAAAAAGCTAAAGGTTACCTTTTGTTTATTGTTTTTGTTTTTTGTTTTGTTTTTGTTTTTGTTTTTTTGTTTTTTTAGGAACGGTGATTTTTTTCACCTAATAATTGTTAGGGTCCCCAAAATGCATGCTTAGTTTCCTGGAACTTTTGTTTTTTATTTTTTTGTTTTCTGTTTTTTTGTTTTTTTTTACGGTTTTCTGTGAGCTCTGTGTGTTTTGTGTGTCCCCCCCCCGCCCCCCCCCATTTAAGTTTTTATTAAGTAGATTATTTCACACAGTTACATCCGTGTTTCTTTTACTTTGCTATGTTTTTTAACAAGAGCTGTGCAGTTTTGAAAGCTGGTCAAAACCGAACTTTGATCCTTAATATTAGCTAAGCGGCAGAAAACTACCGATATTTTTTTCGGCCAAGGCGGGCTTAAAAAAAAAATAAGTTGACGATATTATGGACTCCTTCGCCCGCAGTGTTTATTTTTTTAAATACCACGCTAATATATTCCTTCGAGAAATAAGTCGCTATCTGTGTATCTTTGACGTTCAAAAATGCAGCGCGAAAGTAATTCGACACCAAACAATCACCAATCATCAACTATAAATGGACACCAAACAATCACCAATCATCAACTATAAATAAATGGGTGTCCGGAAAACGGGAACCAGTTCATTATTTTTAACTTTGAGTCTACACTCTTTTGGCCATTTTTTTTTAAGCCACAGAAATTGGACTCAAAAATGCTTCTTTGCTAGGCCATCTTTCTAATCCTATATTGAGAATCATAGGCGGACCGTGACCAAAAAAAGTGGGGGGGGGCTAAAAAGTGATGACTTTTTTTTATATTTTTTTTGTTTTTTTGCTTCTCAAGTCTCAAGTGATTACTTTTTCCAGATTTTTAGCCTCTCTGCCCAAAAAAAGTGAGAGGGGGCTCTCGCCTCCCCCCCTTAGCCACCGATATGGTCCGCCTATGTTGAGAATCAAAATTATTAGTTTCGCACTAAAGCATTGCTTTCTGTAAAGGCGGCATACTTTTTTGTCTCTTCTGAAAAATCGAGTTTTTTCTCTTGTGTTCCTTTTTCGGATGCGCATTTATGTACCACCCAAAATATAGGTAAAAATGTCTAAAAAATCCGCCACTATGGCTCCGCGAAAAACGGAACTGGCTATCTATGGCGCCTGATGGCTGGAACCAAAATGGGGATCCAAGTGATCTATGCTCCCCCTCCCCGTGGACCAATAGCAGCGGCCCCCGCCATTTATCCAGTCTACCGGCATTATCTAATGATTTCAAAGATCGACCCACTGGCCCCCCTCAAAAATGTCCGGTAACGCCAGGGAGTCAGAGAAGACAGTCACGAAATAGTCGGTTGCTACAGAGAGAATTAACTGCGATCTTGCGAAGCCAGCAAAGATGGCAATCAAAGCAAACCGAAAAATTACCAGTCCGAATAAACATGTACCTAATGTATAAAAAGGTATACGATCGTCCACCCATTTTGGAACTGGTCAGATGGACGGACACATATAACCATAAACACACACACTCAAACACTCACATTTACTAATAAATACATACATACACTAGTTAACGTTCATTCATTTACAGCGCGAGCTGACCTATAATTGCACAATCGCGCGTGCGCGGGGCATGCGATGCCACACGCGTTTGTGAGTGTGTCTGTGCATATCTGTGTGTACGTGAGTATAACTAAATCCCAATACGCAACATCTCCAACTTATGCTTCGGCAGAGCTTCATCGAGTATCATTCGATGTTGTTTAACTTGACACACATATCACTGCACCTATTGGTAATTCAACTCGCTTAACCAAAGGCGGATCCAGAAATGTGGCAACTGTGTGTTATTCCCATTTGAATGCATGGAAAACAATCGATCGGCAAGAGGGCCATGGCCTCATCAAGAATCGATTGTTTCTCATATGTTTAAATACTTAAATAGGCCTGTGCTATGTTCGATGCATCGATCGAAGTTTCGATGTTTTCCTGTCATCGAATTGATTCGATACTGATGTTGATGTCAATTCATGCATCGAAACTCGTTATTTATCGATATTTTGACTAATAACAGACGTAAGAGTCGTCTTTTTTACTCTGAAATTATCTCAAAACCATAAAAAATAATCATGATTTCCAGCGATTTCTCATTTTTGACTTGTTAAAATTTGTTTCGATGCATCGATAAAATGTTGATGTTTCGGTGCATCGATAAAATGTCGATGTTTTTTTGGACATCGACATTCAATGCACAAAACTGAACATCGCACAGGCCTACGGTTTAAACGGGATGATTTCATGGTTGCCAAATAGCTGGATCCAGTGGCGGATTCACGGGGGGGGGCACGGGGGCACGTGCCCCCCCCCCCCCCAGAAGCCTCGAATTTTGCCTTTTTTCTATAGAAAATAGCCCGAAATTGCTTCCACCAACGCTTCAAATTTCAAAATTTCACAGGCGTGCCCCCCAGAAAAATTTTCTGGATCCGCCTCTGGCTGGAACCGCCCATGTGCTTAACCTCGCCGATCCGCGCTTAATCGCTAATGCTGGCTCATCTCAAATAAACAGGTAAACGCCTTATTTTAAAAATGCACTCAATTAACTGGATTTTACTCGTAAATAAAATGAGAGAACAAATGCAATATAGGGAAACGTGCAGGCCATATGTTACACTCATTGGCGACACCGATGAATTTTAGGCATGCCACACTCTATTGTTTCCTCTCCTGCACGTGATCAAGCGTGATTTGCGGTTCGCGTCTCGTGTTTATTCTGTATCTAAACCATCCGCTTCCTCGTGTGTATCTTGACATTCTGTTTTTAGTCTTCCTCGCGGAGTCGTGTTAAAGTTTCACTTTTAATCTAGTTTTTGTCAGTGCTGATGTTCGTGTATATTTAAATACATTTTTTCAATTCACCGGTGATTCAATCGGTTGAGAAGATTACACAGTTCAATTTAGCCTATGACTGTAATGCACGATTATACTCGCGTCTGTATAATCTTTCCTCAATCCGTGCAATCGCCGTTAAATTATTATAAAATACAAGCAAGTTTTATAAAGTCATCAACGATTCTGTCATTTGAGAAAAGATTATACAGATGCGAGTATTTTCGTGCATTACAGTCATTCACTAAACTGAACTGTGTAATCACGTGACTGCCAATCCATAGGTCCTAGGTTCGAATCCTGCGGTTCAGTCAGCAGATTTTTCCCTGGTCTGGTCGCTCGGTCTCCTTAAAAGTGGGTTCACGGCAAAGATTACAGTGGAAATCTGAGTACTTGAAGCATGGATGTTTCAAAGTCTCCGGTGTCTTCTGACATTACACAAACAAAGTAAAACTTTTCTTTCCATCAATTTGTCCATGGGTTGCTAAAGGCTCCATTCAAAAGCATAAGCCAGTAAAACCACAAAAAATTGGGTGGGAGAAAAAAAAACTGTGTAATCTTTTCTTAACTGGTAAAGTCATTGGTGAATTGACACGTTCTAATAAATATGCACGAAACAGCGGCTCTGCTTTGTATCTGACTTTTAATTCATTTTATTTGGAGGCATTCTCCTTTGCCTCTGGTCACTAGCGGATCCAAGAAAATTTCCTTCTCTCTCTCTGTTTCACCATTAGACTGCATGTGTTAGCAAAGGATAGAAGAGGAGACGAAAATCACGTGTCTACCCTTGATCTGTCCTTCTTTAACACAAACATTCTAATGAGGAATGAGAGAGAAAGATAAATTCCTGAATCCGCCGCAGTGGCACTAAGGCACTTGTATAACGTGTTTTTTTCTCTTCTTTTTTTTCTATCCACTCATTCAAGTCACTGTCCTCTTGGATTTATTTACCGATCAAATCAAATTTGCTCATTGGCGGTTCGTGCAATTTCGCAACCATGTTTTTTTTTTTTTTGTAATTTGAAGCTATGCAAAAGTATCGATTCGATTGGTCAGGGATGGATCCTTTGAAGATCGATTATTTTACGTAGGTTTAAATCGAGATAATCCGTTGTTGCCATATTGCATGAGTCACCATTGAATTTGCTTCAGGTGCAGATATATCTCAGTGGCGGTTCGTGATATTTGGCAACCATGTTTTTTCTGTGATTTAATGCTGTGTAAAAGTATCGATTCATCAGGGATTCAATCGATCCCTTGAAGATCGATTATTTTACGTAGGTTCAAATAGAGAGAATCCTTTTGTTGCTACGTTGCATGAGCCGCTACTGAATTTGCTTCGGGCGTAGTTTGTATCAGTAGCGTACGCAGAAATTGTTCTTTCTTTCTCTTCTCCCGTTTGAATGTATGTGCTGGAAAAGGAAAGAAATAGGGGCTGAAGTCACGTTCTAGCCCCTGTCTCTGTCCTCTTCTAACACACGTGTTCTAATTGGGCAAGAGAGAGATAGACAAATTCCTGCGTACGCTGCTGGTTTGTATAATCATTTAAGATTAAAAGACGCGCTTTTAGATTTAAAAGCCTCTTTGCTCCGCGAGCTTTTTCTTCGTGCACACACGGCTGCTTTTCATTTTTGACAGCCAAAATGATTTAACCCTTTCAGCCATGTTTTATGACAGAGAAGATTCAGCCCGAGAGGCTATAATCAGCCGCTCTAAAGATCGATACTCTTGAGTCAAAAGTCGTGAATTGAGTGGTACATGGTTTCATGTCCGTGTCAATTTTTTCGATATTACACAAGACTCTTTGTGAAACATGTTCCTTTGTATAAGTATAGGGAGTGACATATACATATGTCGAAGGCAAAAATAGCAATTCTAGGCAATTAGCAATCGGCTTAAGATTTGCCTGGACAAAGAGCAAGCCTTTTTTTATGATCAGAAAAAAATTCAGATCAAACGTAATATTGTCTTACAAAATAATCATTCCTAGCTTTGATCCAGGTCATTCAAAAGGTAATAAGCTAACGAGCTTATTGATATCCGGATTAAGTTTTTTTCACTTCGTCCTTTTTTATGAACTTTTATAGCTTTTATACACGCAAGTGTTCAAATACACTTTATCTAAAACATTGTAGGTATAAAGAACCAAAATAAACCTAATCTGATGAAGAAACCATATTTTCGTCTGCTGATTAGCTATCAAATGGCTTTCAAATGAACTAAAGTAAATCTCGAAACAATTACTCAGTAAATCAAAATTACGCTTGGTATGATTTTTTTTTCTGATCAAAAATAAACGACTCGCTCTCTGCCTAGGCAAATTGCATGCAGATTGCTAATATTGCCTGGATTGCTATTTGCCTGTGACAAATATACCAAGATGACCCTAACCTCAAAAAAGCAGCAGCTGGTATGATTAAAGATTAAAGACGACCATAGAGTAAACAAGAGTCGCAATTGCATTGAAAGCCAGCGTGGTCAATGCTAATAAGAGTCGGCTTCTGACTGGCTGGAAATGGAGGGAAATCGTCGTGCCAAACTTTTTTTGGCCTTATGGAAATTAACACGGGGTTTTCGTTTCGGGACGTTTATCTCGAAACCTGTGCAAAATTACCTCTAAACAATTAATATGAGTCGATTTAGCACATCTTCCCAAACAAATTGATAGGTCACAAGTACCAGTATATTGCAAAGTCGAGAAGACTGTCTCAGGTGAAAAGTACACATAATATAGTGAGTTACTGAAACACACGCCAGGTATGTAAACACACTATTGTGCGTACTTTTTGAGACAGTCTTTTCGAATTTGCAATAAAGTGGCACTTATGACCTATCAATTTGTTTCAAATATTTAATGTAAAAACAATCATACTATTTCATTGTTGTATATATATGTCACTTATAAATGTAAATGTCTTATTTCTGATGTACAGAACGATATTAAATAAACCTTTTAAAAAAAAAAAAAAAAAAAAAAAAAAAAAAAAAAAAAAATTGTTGAGAAAATTCTGCTAAATTGACTTGTATTAATTGTTTACAGGCAATATTACACAGGTTTCGAGATAAACGTCCCGGAACGAAAACCCCGTGTTAATTTCCATAATGCCAAAAATACTTTGGACCCTCGCTTACAGCCAATCAGAAGCCAGCCCGCGTTTCCGATCCCTTATCTGCGTTGACCACGAAGGCCTTCCATTCAATGGGTCTGTTGCAAACTTTTGCTACAGCGCTATAGAGTGTGCAATCTAACGTAAAATCGCCTGAAAAGTCCAATGATGACATCAGAAAGCAATGAAATACAACAACAAACTCACAAAATGCGTTGAATGAAATCCAAGATGGCGGCAAAATATCGAGCAATCTGTATGCATGCACCACGAACATTCAAGGATAGCCAACCTCACAATATCCATCACAACCAATCACAACGTAAATAAACACATAACCTCTACCTGCAGTGAGGTTGTCAAAGTTGGCAATCTTTGGATGATCACGGTGCATACATTCAGATTCCTCGATATTTTGCCACCATCTTGGATTTCGATAAACGCCTCTTGTGAGTTTAATATTGTATTTATTGACTTTATGATGCCACCAACGGACTTTTCAGGTGATTTTACATTTAAGTAAACGCTTTTTATCGCTGTAGCAAAAGTTTGCAACAGACCCATTGCCACTGTTGTTTACTCTTTGAAGACGACATTGTATGTATTAACCAACCGATCCTCACCGATGCGCCTTGATGCATCTCGGAAGCAAACACTGCTGCTTCGGAGAACCCGATACTCAAAAATACGTGAGCTCTATTAACGAGGCAACTGACAATGAGATCGGGACATTTGCGTGGACGCTCAAAGAAAATAGCGCTAAAAATTCTATCCGCACAACACAACAGCCACGCTATAACGCATGGAGAGCGGGGCTCTCTGCGTCATGGCGATAGGACGTCGCGTCATGATGCGGGCGCGTTGGATGGCGAATGCGCCGCGGGGCGAGGTCTAACCTCAAACGACCTTCGACGCTGACCTAGCCTCATCGTAACGCCGTTTGGTTACTCCTCTTTTGAACGAGTGACCTTTCTTCGGGTCGACTTTCTTTTCGTTCTGTTTAATCGCGATCCTGAAGATTAACAGCTTTCCCGCTTCCTGTATTTCCGCTCGCACCGCCGAGTGATGCATGATCAACTTCCTGACGTTCGCGTTTTAATGGATTTATTTATTTATTTATTTATTTATTTATCGATTGTCAGCCGACGTCATTATTATGCTTTACTTCTCGCGTCGATCCATTTTCTGCGGGCCTCTGCCGTGCTCGCTCAAACAGGTTGGTCAAATAGAGCAAGCCAGAGCTGCCGTTTTTTATTTATTTATTTATTTATCTATTTATTTATTTATTTATTTATTTATTTATTTATTTATTTATTTATTTAATTATTTATTTATTTATTTATCTATTTATTTATTTATCTATTTATTTATTTATTTATTACTTATTTATTTATTTATTTATTTATTTATTAATTATTTATTATCGACGGGACAAGTCCCAATTACAAAACAAAAATAACAAAGAAATTAGTTTTACGTATATTTAATGATATTTTTCAATTCACCGATGATTCCACCGGTTAAGAAATGATCACCCAGTTCAGTTCAGCGTATGACTCTATTACACGAAAATAATCTGATCTGTAATCTTTTCTCAATCGGTGGAATCGCCGTTTACTTCTTAAAATATCCGCAAGTTTTTTAAAGTCATCGACGACTCCACCGGTTGAGAAAAGATTGCAGATACGCGAGTATTTTCATGCAGTACAGTCATACACTGAACTGAATGGTGTAATCTTTTCTCAACCGGTGGAACCATCGGTGAATTGAAAAATGCGATTATTTATACTTAAAACGGCATGCTCTGGAGCAAGCAGTGAGCTGATGAAATGGAACTCTTAATTGCTAACTTTTGCTACACTGAAAATACAATGTAGGTAATTTAACAGTCTATTGTTAAAATGGCGAGTACAAACTCATTTGTTGATTTCAATAATAATCATTTTGTCGACTTTTCAATCCGGTTTGTTAAATCAACAATCTGGATTGATGATTTAATAAAGCTGATTGTAAAATCAACAAAATGATTAGTGAAATCAACAAATGAGTTTGTACTCACCGTTTTTAACAATAGACTGTTAAATTGCCTAAATTGTTTTTTTCAGTGTACAGGTGATTGAAAAGTTGATTCTTGCATTGACACCCGTTAAAATGACGATTAGTACACTAAAAACTTACAAAATTCACTCTCAAAATCAGGCTGAATGGCGGAGCTACGCAAGCATCACTGTAGATTCCTATCTAATTTAAGACATGTCTCTATGTTTCCGTAGAGAAAGTGTCGAATTAGATAGGAATCTCCCATGATACCTTCGTAGCTTTGCAATTAAGATCTTGCCGTTACAACAGCTGTTTTCTGAGTATACTTATTATTAAATTTTAGACTATTTAGTATGATATTTGTGATTTTTACTGGTTTTTACATCAGATTTAACCATATATATATATATATATATATATATATATATATATATATATATATATATATATATATATATATATATATATATATATATATATATATATATATATTTTTTTTGCTTATAGCAAAAGTTTGCATAATCCCCATTTCTTGTGTAAAATCAAAGACTATATCGTAGATGGAGTGCATAACAAGATTCTTGAGGCAAACCTGCAGTACTTCGCATGTTCACCAAAAATGTTCAACAGTCATTAGCTCCCTCGACAGTTGCATCAAATCCTAAATTGGTAAGTCCTACCCAAGGAGCTATACATTTATCTAGAGTGGCAGTTTAATAGGTAACCTGCGTAACCACCATGGGGGATTTTTAGGTTAGGTTTAAGCGAGTAACCTGTCCGTTTGTTTTCGTGTATTTTGATGCGGCATCACCGCACAATGGATCAAAGCATGTTCTGGTCCATTGTGCGGTGATGCCACATCAAAATACACGGAAACAAATGGACAGGTTACTCGCTTAAACCTAACCTAAAAATCCCCCATGGTGGTTACGCAGGTTACCTATTAAACTGCCACTCTAGGTAAATTAATAGCTCGTTGGTCCTACCTTCTCACTAACCTTTCGATCCTAGCAAAGGCGGATCTAGCAATCTGGCAACTGTGTATCATTCCTATTTGAATGCATGAGAAACAATCGATTAGTGAAAGGGCCATGGCCCCCTCAAGAATCGATTCTTTCTTATACGTTTAAATGGGATGCATTCATGGTTGCCAAATTGCTGAATCCGCCTTTCGATCCTAAATCGCCAGCAGTCGCAAGAATTTAAACAAATAAAAGTTAAAAAAACAATGAAAGCATTCCCTGGTAAAATTGGTCCCCGGTTTTTTTGTCGTGTTTTTTTTTTTTTTTTTTATTGAATTCTGGAAGTGTCATATGATTCCCTTACCTGCCTCTTTGATCAAATAATTGTTTGAGCATGTATCGAGGACTTAAAAAAAAGGATGTTTGACGGTCCGTCAAACACTTTTTTCTACTATATTCAACATAAGTTTCATCATCAGCAGTCCGGAAACAATTAACGACAATCATCATGATTATTTTTAAGTTCTGAAAGTGTCTTGTCGCTTTACCGTCTGTTTGAGCGACCGCCCACAGTATATTTGCGGTTCGCAATCTCCAAATCGTCGTGGACATAAAAAAAAAAGACGGTTTAAGCTTCGACGATCACTTTCTCTGCTTTCGACATAGTCACGGGTACAGACAGACGTTGCCCAACATAGTCTCACAATCAGCCTCGCACCTGCTCCCAAAAGCGCCATGATTCGGAGCTGCTGTGTGAGATAACTGTTCCTACACGATGGAGTGGTTTTTGCATAACCCGCGAATTGAAGGCGCAGGAGGGTCACCTTTGAATGAAGCCACTTTATAAAGTTGCAGTCTTGGAGACCCGGGTGCGTCGTCTCGCCCGCCTCCTCTTGGAGTGGAGACCTGGAACCAAATAATGTTGGGTCCCGAGCGTAACTTACGCACGGTCAAATGACCGTGCGTAAGCTCTCTGATTGGTCGAAACCGCACGCAAGATGCACGCAATTCAATGCTCGGGACCTAACATTATTTGGTCCCTGGGTGCGTGTCGTCGCACCTCCACCTTCACGGCCTCTTTCTTCGAGATTCATAAGGTGATTCCAGGCGAAACTTTTTCAGATTTCAATCCGATGGATAGCGCCACTAGTCGCTTTTTGGAAAGGTCGTGTTTTTGGCGTTTTAAACTGAAACCATAGATAAAACGCAAAATCCAACAACGTCAGCACCTGCAAAATTTGTTTATGGATTTTTGAACCCAAAATGAGCAAAATTGGTTTAGAATTAAAGCCGTAAATTATGAAATTCGTTTCGCCGTAAGCTTAGTGAGTGATAGTGAGCGCGAGTGATGATACGTCTATCTGCCTCACTCGCACTCATTGCAGCTGACGGGAAGTTTCGTATTTCATAATTTCCGACTTTATTTTTGAGTGTTTCAGCCTGAAACTTTCAGGGTATCTTCATGAAGTATGCGCGCAGGTGCTGACGTTCCTCAAATTTGTGTTTTTAGCGTAAACTCGTCAAATTAAGCAAAAATCTGTTGACTTTTTGATCAGCGCGACGTGGTGTCCACAGTTGGAACTAATCGACTCTGGAGTCACCTTAATACAGTGGAATCCTGCTAACTTGAACCCCTTTAATTTGGAAACCTTGATAAGATGAAGAATAATAGTAATTTCCTTTCCGTTCGAGCCCTAAAACCTATAATGGGGCTCTTAAAAACTTTTGCTATAAGGGATTGAAGCATTGAAGCGTTGTAGGGGCTTGATTAACGATGAGTACACTAAAAAATCACGCAATTCACTCTCAGAATCGGGCTTAATCGCGGGGAGACGCAGGTATCATGGGAGATTCCTATCTAAATTGAGACATATCTCTGTGTTTCCATAGAGAAAGTGACATAATAGACAGGACTCTCCCATGATATCTGCGTTGAACCGCCATTACGATCTTGTCGCTACAGCAGTTATGTGAGTTTATATTACTGAATTTCAGACTTTCTTAGTGTGAGTTTCGTGATTTCCGATGGTCTTTACATGAAATTGGACTATTTATTTGCTTACAGCAAAAGTTTGCAAGAGCCTCATTATTGAAGCGATGCAGCTTTTATTTTTTTTTTTGTAAACTCATATTGAATTAAATTCATTTTGTACTGATCAAACAATTGCATTTTCAAATCTTTACGTTCAGGCAGACTTGCTTAAATTGAGCCTCTTTAATTTAAAAAACCTTATTTTTCCACCTTTCTAATTTGAAATCCTCGATAATTTGAAACCCGGTTAGATCAGTGGCGTCGCGTGCAATTTGGCAACAATGTATTCTATCAATTTAAACTCATGTAAAAGATCGAATTCAGGGGGTGCATAGTGCACAAGGAAAATTCGATATATTTAACGAGTTTAAATGGAGCTGTTGCATTGTTGCCAGATGGCACGCGACGCCACTGGATTGAACTATTTTCTCGTTCCCTTCAGATTCAAACTAGCGGGGCTCCACTATGTCAGTGGCGGCTCGTGCAATCTGGCAACCGTGCACTTTTGCCATTTGAACGTATGCAAAAAGATCGATACTAGGTGAGGCGCTGCGCCTCACCAAGTAATCGATTATTTTACACAGTTTTAAATGGAGGAAATCCATTGTTGCCACATTGCACGAGCCGCTGCTGCACTATGTACACATTTCTGGTTAGGACATTTTTACCATAAACCATATAAACATGAACATAAACCATTTGTGGTTTAGGGTAATGTAGCATCCAGATTTTTACACCAAATATCCAGTAACCAAGAGTCACAAAGTTATAATGCGTCAATCTTGAATGATATATAGGTATCATAAAGATTTTGTCATAGTTTTTAAAAATGGAAGATTTAAATTGTGCGCGCATATTTTATTTTGAATTTGAATACAGCTCTTTCTAGCTTTCAAGGTTTAGCTTTAATGTTCTGCCTGAAAGAACTGAATAGTAAATCTAAATGAACTCAGATCTCTAGAAATTTTCGATTGAAAATATGGCGCGAAATCCTCTCCGAGAGCGAAAAAGTTGCGGTTTGATAGCTAAACATGGCAACCACCGATCTCGTGTGTAAAAACTAACGCTCAAATACTCCATCGTCGCACTCTGGGTTAAAATTATGGAATTTCTCAAGGTAGAAAATTCCATAACATTTTATCCTTAATTCTCTTTTTATTTTATTTTTTTTATTTTACACATATTTATAAATACTTTTTTTTTTACATGTGTTTTACAATGCAAGTTCTTGTTAACAGCTTTTGCATGAGAGAGAAAAACAAAAACATGCGGGTCACTGTACATACATATAGCATATCGACTTAATTGAGCATAAAGATACCAAAGCTCACTTAAATTTTCGGCAAAACTGAGTTAGCTTATTTTTAGAGCGGCTATTTTTTTCCCCCCACAGCTTTTCTTATTAATTTTATAGTTACATTTACAAAGTTTACAAATAGGTATAGACACAGAACTCCAAAAAAACTGTCCAGGTGAAACAATTTTGTTCGTTTCTGTTATGCGTCAATATTATATCTTGCAAATCCTTCCTAAAGAAACATTTATATCGATTTATATCAGATAGCCTCTCTGAAACGTTTGCATTTTCGTTTCAACCCAATTTCAAATGAATTTGTCACAATTTTTTTTTGTAAAAATTTAAAGGTTAATAAAAAATATGAGGCAAACAAACCGAGCCTGTTTGAAAAACGTTTATAAGAGACTTCTAGAATGGCTACCTGCGTGCTGTCTCAACATCACTTCCCACAAATCCTCCCCCTGGCAAAAATGTTCCATACAGGTCCAGAAGGTCCGTAACCTATTCCCTATACAGAGTATGGATATTTATAGAAGGTTAGAGGTCCTTTGACCTTTAGTCTACGATAATTCCGTCTATACTATTTTTCTGGTCTACTCGAAATTAGGTCAATACTATTATTTCGTCCATCATAGTTTCGTCTAATGTGTCATTTGGTCCACCAGCATTTTATGTCTTCTGATTCCTCGTCCATTGGCAAATTATGTCTACTCACAAATAAGATCTAATGGCAAAATAGGTCTAACTTATACTTTTGCCTTCTAACGAATCACGTCTACGCTAAAAATTTCATTGGTTATTTTTTCTACATTTCTTATGCCAAGATGTAAATTGACAGGTATTTGTCTCGTAGTATTGTATCTATTCTTTGTGTAGGTAAACGGGTCTTTATCACAAAACAATGTTTTCAATGCAGTGCGTATGATTCAGTGGCATAGCCAAGGAGGGGGGGGGGGTCCAGGGGGCCTGGACTCCCCCTTGACACCAAAATTTGTCCTTAAAAAAAGGTATTTTTTTGCGTTATCAGACAAATTCGACCAAATTAGTATCTTTGGACCCCCCCCCACCTTTCTCAATTTTCGGACCTCCGACCTCCCCCCCCCCCTAGAAAAATTCCTGTCTACGCCACTGGTATGATTGATTCTTTCCTAATTCATTAGCAAGTTTTGTGGCTCAATTTTTTTAAAAGCCGTATTTGTTTAGTAGGCTTTCACGTCGTGGGCCTGTTTTTTTGGACCAAAAGCCTGTAGGCCTTCCCGTCAAGTAGACGGTTCAATTATTAGACGTCTTGTCTGTGGACCTTATGGGTATGCATTTATATCGTATGGGTATACGTGTTGATACCCTTACAGATCCATACAGACCCATCTGGATTCATACATATCCACGTCCATAAGGTCCATAACCATTTCCTTATATATAGAGTATGGATCTGTATTGATTCATATGCATATGAATCAATACAGATCCATACTCTATATATAAGGAAATGGTTATGGACCTTATGGACGTGTATGGACCATTTTTTTCAGGGCTCTATCGCTATTAGCTCGTTGTTCTTTATACTCTTTCCCACTGGCGCAATCAGGATCTCTTCCATCTCTCTCATTTGCCATTTGAATGTATAACAAGTAGGAAAAGGACGGAAAGAGGGGGGTTTATCCCCTTGTCCATCCCTGTCTAACATACGTTTTTAATGGAGAAAAGAGAGAGACGAAGAAACTCTCGTTGTTCTTTATACTCTGTCCAAATAAACTACTTGGCGTTGCCCTCTGTGCTGCGTTTGCCGTGCTGCCACCGCGCGCCGTGTTACCTCGTCAGGTCATAGTGAGTGTGATGCAATATATTCACATCGCGCTGCACATGGGTCTCTCAGGCCTCTCTCTGTCTCCCCCCTCCCCTCCCCCCTCCCCACCCCACCTCTTTTCTCCCCCTTTTTTCTTCATCAATAGCCATCATGCATACCGCGCCACAAGACAGCACCACACGACGATTTGGCCACATGAAGAAAGTTGAGAGACGTAATATTCACAAAGCCTCCTCCAATAATATTTGCTCTGTCATACTTTTTCCAAAGCTTTATTTGAACCCATTCAGTCCCATTTAATCAACGAGCTATTTGCCAGTAGAGAGGGTTAGTGGAACGTGTTTTTGGAGCAGCAAAGAGGCTGCCATGTTGGACTTCTCTTATGGACATTTTTGCAAGGGCTGAGTTTGTTTGGATTTTTACGCCTTAACGACATAGAGTGTGTCCGACTGTTATGGACGTAAAATCAGGTCCCATCATAAGATACCTCTTTCTCACCCCTTTCGCGTAGTTTTCCAAGTATTTTGACCCGCTGATTTCAAATTCGGACTTAGTTTTTACTCAAAACTCGCATACTTTTTCCAGAATTCCGAGTTTTTTGCTAAGCAGACGTAATTTCGAATTTACGCAAAATCTAGGCCAGTTTAGTGAAAACTGATGGCATTTTTGAAATCAGCGTCTGAAAATACACAAGATAGCGATGATGAAATGAAGTTGTAGGCGTAGAATTTTTCTAAAACACTAAAAATTAGTAAAATTAACACTGATGGATGGTGAATGTCGCGGACACATTATGTCGTTTTTGATGCTTACTTGTTTGTTTGCCTCATATTTTTTAACCTTTAAATTTAAAAAAAAAAAAAAAAAAAAAAAAAAAAAAAAAAAAAAAAAAAAAATTGACGAATCCATTTCAAATCGGTTTTAAACGAAAAAGAAAGTGTTTCAGATTGGCTATCAGGACACAAAAATCAATTTACAATAACTGGTTCTTCGGGAAGGATTTGCACGATTAAGAATCGGGCTGAATGGCGAAGCTACACAGGTAACATAGGAAATTCCTATCTAATTTGAGACAAAATCTCTGTGTTTCCGTAGAGAAAGTAACAAATTAGCCTAGAATTTCCCCATGATATCTGGAGAATCTTTTTATGATTCTAATCGAGGTTAAATTAATATGATTCCATTCACGGCAAGTAATGAGAATACTTACAAAGCGAGGCTGCCGTTTTGCGTAGAACCAATCAGTGGCGTATTCTTATGGGGGGGGGGCATGACCTTTTTGCCCCTCCAATATTTGAGAAGGGGGGGCAAAGTATCATTTTGCCCCCCCAATAATTTGATGAAAAAGAGGAGGGAAAAAGAGGAAGGGAGAAAAGAAAAGACGGAAAAATACAAAAAAATAAAGAAAGGAAGGAATAATTACAGGAACCGAGAAGCAAAAAATGGCAAGAATGAGAAGCTCTAATTTACCCTGAAACTGCACCTAAAGTAAATCTAAAGTGAAAAATTCCTCTGTTGTCAATGAAATAAAGAAAATATACATTGAGTCTACTAACTTCTGTTCTGTCGGTTGGTTATTTTTGAAAGATTCAATTGCTTAAAATATAGTCTGAGAGAACCCAAATGTTCAAATTTTTCTGGGGGAATACCCCCAGACCCCCTATTACTGGAAAGTGCCCCCCCAGATTCCCCATAGTATCCGGACTATTTGCTACCCCCTCCCCTCAAAAAGAATCTAAAATTTTACGCCGTTAAAGTGGAACATTACATTTACTGCAGTTTTAAATTTCCAGATGACTTCTAACCGTGAGGAACAGTTTCCCAAAGCCTGGAAATATCAGTTTCATCAATAAGCTGAAAGTCTAAACTGAAAAGTTCCCTTTTTGCCTGAGAAATGAAGAAAATAAATGTAAAATCTGTTTTAATTTGTTTAAATTTGGTGGCATTTGTATGAGATAATATTGCTTATAATAACGTCTGAGAGAGCCTGCAATTTCAAATTTTTCCGGAGGAGGACCCCCGAACCCCCCTCTCACTGGGGGGTGTCCCCCCAGACCCCCCATCGTGCATCTCTCAAAAGTTGGTTTGCCCCCCCAATAAAAATCCCAAGTTTACGCCACTGGAACCAATGCTATTTTTCAATTCACCGATGATTCCACCGGTTGAGAAAATATTACACAGTTCAGTTCAGTGCATGACTATAATAAACTAAAATACTCGCATCTGTAATCATTTCTCAACCGGTGGAGTCGTCGATGACTTTAAAAAAATTTGCGGATATTTTAATTAATCAACGGAGTCTCCACCGATTCAGGAAAGATTACAGATCAGAGTATTTTTGTGCATTACAGTCATACACTGAACTGTGTAATCTTTTCTCAACCGGTGGAATCATCGGTGAATTGAAAAATAGCATTGATTATACGCAAAACGGCAGCCCTGGGAATAACAGTGGAGGAAAACAGGAGAGTACGATTCGCATACAGCTCTCAACAGGAGACATACTTTCTTGAAATATAATCTTTTTCTCTAAGTTGAAACCTAGGATACGGTGTCACCAATACCTGCGAAACTCCGCCATAGCGGTCTCGCCATTACAGCTGTTTCCTGAGTTTCATATTAAATTTTAAACTATTTTAGTGTGATTTTTGTGATTTTCGCTGGTTTTTCCCCCACGAGTTAACGATTTACTCGCTAGTAGCAAAAGTTTGCAAGAGCCCCATTTTAACCTTTTGATTTTACAACGCGTTCCTTAATAAAAGTCCAACTCTCAAATTCATTTTCATTAATTTTCATTATGAAACATGAGAAATACTGTTGAAAAAATCCAAAGATTATCGGCGCCAATGCACTTCTGATAACGACCTCTACCAGTGTTCGCGTGAGTCCAGAGCCTGTGGACAGTTGCAAACCGCAAACGCTTAGTTCAGTGCTACCAACCTGGGAAAAGGGAAATCTCTGAAGGTCCCCGAGCAAGAAGCTCCGCCCATTCACGGTCGTCCATAAAATAAAAGAAGAAGAAGAAAAAAAAACGATCACCATGGACCAGAGGGAGTGGTCCACAGCGGACGATCGTGAACATAGCTAAAGCTTCAATGTTGTTAGAATGAGTAATTTTTGTTAAATTATGTTTTCCTCGTCAGTCCTTGTGCAGTTAGTTGTAATTTAATTTAGGCCTGCGCAGAATATTCCTGATCTGACGATCCCGGGATCACGCGATCAGTGAGGCGAATTGGGAAATGTTGTGACAAATTTTGGAAATTAATTAATTTTTTTTCTTCTTTTTTTTCGAAGGGGGGGGGGGTCTTTTCGCACAAAAGCACGACTCTGCGGCTCATTTACGTGATTCACGTCGATTTGACGTTACAATTTTTTCAACTGCGTTGATTTTGTGCCAAAATGTTGAGCGTGTTAATTTTAAGTTAAAATTTCATCGAACGTGTAGAATTGACCTTATCGACGGTTTTAGTGCGAGGTCAACGGTTAGCCAACAACCACAACAATGCACTCATCGGTCGCAATCGGTTGTGATAAAACTCTTGTACCGTTCCAAACTATCACACTCACTCTCCCGTGACCCTCTTGTAAATGTATACCCATCTCTTTCTAGTTTTGGAATTTGTTTACGGGCCTTATTTCCTTGTTTCTTCAGATATTATGATCAAAATCGCATTAAAACATCCCGAGAAATTCCATTTATGCCAAAATATTTCACAAAAGATGTCTCCATGTACGATTCTAGCGATGAGAATGAGATAGCAACGTATTTGGAGGTTACCATGAAAGCGAGAGAGATACATTTTGTTTTTTGTTGTTTATTTTTGGAAGTCTAATTGTCCTCTTTCGCCAACTAGGGCCCAACAACAGACGAAATGGAAGCATGGGCGTCATTTCAAGTTCGGCTGGGGGGGGGGGGGGCAAAAAATCTTATGACCTTTTTTTTTTTTTTTTGCTCATCATTATAATTTTCGGCTTGGAGGGGGCAAAAAATCGGATAACCTTTTTTTTTTTCTTTTTTTTTTTGCTCATCAATATAATTTTAGAGCCAAAGAGCCGTCTTTTGGGGGCAATAATCGGATGACCCTTTTTTTTTGCCCATCAATATAATTCGTGCCGGTTTTTGAGCCTGACTTCAAATCCTTGGGGGGGGGGGCAATTTCCCCCCAGCCCCCCCCCCCCCCCCTAAATGACGCCCATGAATGGAAAAGAGATGAAGAAGGAAAGATGAAAGAGAGAAGAATTACATCCATGACCTTCCGACTTGACTAGATCTGCGAGATCGTCAAATTTTGTCACCTTATTTTACGACATATTATCATCAAAATCTCTTTAAAATGCCTCGAGGAATTTATTTCAGTCAACAAATTTCACGACAGATGTCTCTATTTACGATTTTTGAAATTAGAGTATGAAATGGCAGTTCATGAGGGTTACGCGAGAGCGAGAGAGACAAACTGCCTTTGTTTGGAACGCTCATCACCGGCTGCCGCCTTTACAAAAACCCTCTATTGCAAAAAATATGGCAAAACAGAGTTCGTGTGGCAAAAAAAAAAAAAAAAAAATGGGATTGCATGAGAGCACAAAGGTCGTGGAAGATTCTGCAGGCCTGATTTAAAATCTGATGTCATAGAATTATTCTGAATGACAAGAAAACATCCAAAAATGCGTTGAATTTTGAAGTTCTAAGGTTGCAGTCAGCAAGCAGTGGCGGCTCGTGCAATCTGGCAACAACGTATTCTCTTCATTTAAACCTATGTAAAACAATCGATCAATAGGGGGTGCAATTGCACCCCCTAGATTACGATAAGTTTGTATAGGTTTAACCCTTTCATGCACGCATTTTGGGATTTGAGTTTTTTTTTAGATTTATTTAGACCGTTCGAAAGAGGACACTTTTTTAAGAACTTTGATGGGTCACACAACTTTTTGAAAAATGTCCATTTAAATTCCATTGAATCACATGTTACATAAAATGGTACACATGTACCAACGAAGGTACACTATCCAAGAAAGGGTTAAATGGGAAATAAGCATGGTTGCCAAATGGGTCTGTTGCAAACTTTTGCTACAGCGCTATAGAGTGTGCAATCTAACGTAAAATCGCCTGAAAAGTCCAATGATGGCATCAGAAAGCAATGAAATGCAACAATAAACTCACAAAATGCGTTTAATGAAATCCAAGATGGCGGCAAAATATCGAGCAATCTGTATGCATGCACCACGAACATCCAAGGATAGCCAACCTCACTATATCCATCACAACCAATCACAACGTAAATAAACACATAACCTCTACCTGCAGTGAGGTTGTCAAAGTTGGCAATCCTTGGATGATCACGGTGCATACATTCAGATTCCTCGATATTTTGCCGCCATCTTGGATTTCGATAAACGCCTCTTGTGAGTTTAATATTGTATTTATTGACTTTATGATGCCACCATTGGACTTTTCAGGCGATTTTACATTGGAGTAAATACTTGTTATCGCTGTAGCAAAAGTTTCCAACAGACCCATTGCACGAGCCGACACTGTCAGCAGGTCATCACGATCGATCAGGTACACGGAAAAAAATATTAGTAAAAATAACCATACGGATACCTGATTTTGGCACCTGCTAGATGTTATGGTAATGTTAACCAGAAGTATACTATGTTTTGACTAGGTACTAGGTGATGTTACCTGATCGCATGTCGAATTTACTCGAAGTATCGGTAAATGTACCATACTTCTGGTCAAGTTTACCATAACATCTAGCAGGTGCCAAAATCAGGTATCCGTATGGTTATTTTCGCCGTAGTTTTTTTTTCCGTGTAGTATAGCAAAACTACGCATTTTGAGCGATCTTGAGGCATATAAAAATAAATTCGAAAGATGTGGAAAACAATCACCGATGTCTCTGGTTCTACTCGGGTTTCAACGTTTCAAGGAGGCGCGAGGCCATTGTACCGCGCGTTGAGTTTCACTCTCTCGATAACGCGACGCGACGCGCGATTTAATGCCTCCTTCCTTTCGGTGATTCCTGATAAATGAAGATGAATCTGCATGCGCGCGAAATACGAAATGTAATTTTTTTTTTTTTTTTTTTTTTTTTACACATAGGATAAGTTTAAATCTCGCGGTACGCGGTCGCGGTCGTGGTTGCGCGGTTGCGACACCGTTGTCAGGGAGCCGCGGTTGTCAAATCGTGCGGGAAATATATTTCATTCATATCTATTTTGCATTGTACATGTAAAGTGGTCACCTATGGAGGGTTTTAGTAATGGCGGCTGCCAGTGATGAGCGTTCCAAACCAAGACAGTTTGTCTCCCTCGTTCTCACGTAACCTCCATGTACTATCGACGAATTAAAGACTGTCGCGAAATTTTCACACATTTTCAGTCATGAGTATGAGTGTGGGAATGATCTGCAACTGCTTTCCCGCCCCACTTGCACTGGCCTCTTGCCTGCAAGATGTGAGGAGTATGAAGAGTGGCCGAACCTGAACCTTGAAGGCGAAACTTTGCTCGTGAAAATCTCACGACAATCTTTAATTCGCCGATAATACTGCCATCTCACTCTAATTTGAAAAATCGTATACAGAGACATCTTCCTTGAAATGTTTTGACAGAAATGAATTCCTCGAGGCATTTTAATGCGATTTTGATAATAATAAGTCGTAAAACAAGGCCCTGTATATGTATTATTATTATGTATTTTGAAACTAGAAAGAGATGGGTATACATGGGGGTCACGGGAGAGTGAGTGAGATAGTTTGGAACGCTGCGCGAGTTTTATCACAACCGATTGCGACCGATGAGTGCATTGTTGTGGTTGTTGGCTAACCGTTGACTTCGCACTATAACCGTCTACAGTGGTGTCGCCAGCCAGGTATACAATAATAGGGATGTTGATTCGTGTTATAACCAAAAAACAAAAAACAAAAACAAAAATAAAAATAAATTTAAAAAAATATAAAATGACATGGACGATCTGATTCTGCTTTGTTTGCCTAATTTTTTAACCCTAAAAAAAAAAAAAAAAAAAAAAAAAAAAAAAAAAAAAAAAAAAATGATTAATTCAGTGAAAATTGATTTTAAATGAAAGAGGGGGTGTTGTAAAGGCTATATGAACACACCATTCCATACCCATAACATCCTAGCGCAGCCATATGGCTACAACTAGAGGGTAGTTTTCATTTTTTGGGGGGTTTTTAAATTAGGGGGGTAATAGATTGGCAATCAGATGTTAAATATTAAATGTCATTTGGCATCAGCCTTTTTTTGGGCGCATTCTAAAATTATTAAAAAAAAAAAAAAAATGTTTTAAAGGTTTGAGGGTTGCTTTATTAAGGGTTGTTTAAAAAATGGTTGAAAAAAAAATGAAATAATTCAGGGTGTTATGGGTCAAAACTATCCAAATGAGAAAATGTAGCTTGTTTCTGTCATACGTCAGTTTCTTTATCGTGCAAATCCTTCTTGTTGAAACAAATATATCAATTTCTGTGTCCAGATAGCCACTTTCGAACACGAGCACTTTTGTTTAAAACCATTTTCATTTCAAGTGGATTTGTCACAACTTTCTTTCTATGGTAAAAAAAAAAAATGAGGCAAACAAACCCAGCCCGTGTAAAATGTCCGCAATAGATATTCATCACGGCTGCAAAGGCGGATCTAGCAATGAGTAATTCCCATTTGAATGCGTGAGAAACAATCGATTTGTAACAGGGCCATGACCCCCTCACGAATCGATTGTTTTCCATACGTTCATATGGGATGAATTCATGGTTGCCAAATGGGGCTATTGCACACTTTTTCTATAAGCGATTTAATAGTCGATTATGGCGTAAAAACCTCAAAAAATAACGATGGCGGCACTAAAAACTTCCAAAGTCCACTCCTAAACTCAATAAACGCAGTTATTTGCGCGAGCGTAATGGTGGCCGAAGGCACTAACAATCGGAGATTCCTATCTTAACTTCGTCACTCTTTCTATGCTGACAAGGATGATTCACAGAGTAATTAGTCATCAGAGTGATGATCCACATCCGATGAATGGTACCGCAACACCAAGTGACACCGGTGTCAAATGAAAGTAGTCTCTTATTGGTCACTTCTTGATGAAGTTTCAGAATTGTTAGATGGGAATCTCCCATTGTTAGTGCCTTCGGCCACCATTACGCTCGCGCAAATAACTGCGTTTATTGAGTTTAGGAGTGGATTTTGGAGGTTTTTCGCCATCGTTACTTTTTGAAGTTTTTACGCCATAATCGACTATTAAATCGCTTATAGAAAAAGTGTGCAATAGCCCCATTGCTGGATCCGCCCATGCATGGCTGTCTCCTTCAAGTTTCAAAATCACGTCTCGTATATATCCTCTCTATTGCTATGGCCCGTTGGATGGGTGTCGCCTATAGATTCTGGCAACGCTACATTTATTCCATTTAAACCTGTGTTAAATATCGATTCAAGGGAGTTCCCCCTACGACAGTTCGACCTTTCTCACGGGTTTAAATGGATAAGCTACGGTGTTGTCGGATTACTCGCGATGCCTCTACTGGTAATGTTGAAGATCTTTCTGACAAAACGATCTGGCAATCTCATTCAAGCAACGCGATTGCAAAATCGGATTTTATTGAATGAGATTTTTTTCTTCTCCCTCTCGGCTCCTTCCCCCCCCCCATTTTACTCCTCGCACTTTAACTCATTCTGTCTCTCTCGCTCATTTTTTTTTCCCATGGACTCTTTATTTTTCCTCTCTTCATCCGTGACGAGTGGGAGAGGGTGGGAGGATTGCGAAGGGGGTGGGGAGAGAGGAGAGAAGCGACCAAAGTCGTGACGCATCGTGTCATGTCGCGCACCAGTCACCAGACACCAACAACCAACGACCTTTAGACGAGAGATGGACGAAACCGTTCATCGATTAGGTTCGATTCCCTTGAGTGAGTAAATCGTTCGTTCGATTTTCCTCCGTCCCGATTGAATTGCAGAGAAGCGTAATCTGCACTCTAAGTCTAAGGTTATTGTTTGGATAAGATGGAAAACTAAAACCTCTGACCTGTTGACGTAAGAATTTAGGCTCTTCGCTTTTAGAGGCGTAGTTGCATTTTCCTTGGATTTTCTTTCAAAAACAAATGCGTAGATTGCCGTCGAATCTAGGGAGATTTGTTTTATATGTCGCAGGCAAATCGTAATCGGCTTGCGATTTGCCTATAGGCAAAGAGCAAGCAGTGGCGTCGCGTGCAATTTGGCAACAATGTATTGTATCCATTTAAACTCATTTAAAATGTCGAATTCAAGGGGTGCACAGTGCACGAGGAAAATTCGATATCTTTGATGAGTTTAAATGGAGCAGTTGCATTGTTGCCAAATGGCACGCGACGCCACTGAGCGCAAACCGCTTATTTATGTTCAGAAAAAAAATCAGATGAAGCCTAATGGTAACTTACAAAATAATCATATCGAGATAACATTTAACTCATTTTATTTGGAAATGGGCCCTTTGAGGCGCGAAAAACAATGAAATTGGAGTTCCTTCCAGGTGAAGATTAGAATTATTTATAGCCCCAAAACAAAACCTATAGAGGAGGGTCGCCAATACTGGACCGGTACCCCAAAACCGGACCGCCTCGCGTTTCTCCGCCATAATGGCGCTGTGCTGTAGCGACAATGGCGTGAATTTACTCTCTTTTACCTTTGTAGGTGTCGCTCATGCATCGAAACCTCAGGTTCATTCCTTGTTTTTGCCGTAAAACGCATTTAAGGCTAAATTTCGGCGATTCGTGACTGTCAAAGTTTCCAAGTTGGTTATTGTTGATGGGGCCTAAATTTATACTCAAGATAAAGGTTAGTAATTTTTTGCGATTTGATGTTATTTGGTGACACCTAAGGTTTGTAAATCTGTCTAAGTTTTCACTTTACTCCCATTTCTTTTACCGCGGTGAGGTTAGGAAGTTCTAGCACTGAAACCCCCTAAACCGGACCGCCTAGATTTTTGGCCTGGATTAAGAAACTTTGATGACATTCTGAGTATTGTGGGCTTACCTAGCTGTTATATTGGTGGTTTGCAGATGTTTTCAATATTTATTTCAATTGATTTTCAATTTTTGCTATTTTTATCACAATTTCTCGCATCAAAACTTTTACGATAAATTTCATTTTTGGATTTTCCAAGGTACAAATGCTGACTTGTTTCATTTTCTCTCATGGCGTGCCTGAGCCATGGTTGCTAAGATAAGAAGTATGCATTTAGAGCAAAAAATCAGTGATTATGAGTGAAATTTACCAGGTGGTCCGGTTTTGGAGCCCCTTTTCTCAGACGGTATTTTTGACTTCTTTCGCAATTTTTTTCCTCACAAAAATTTTAGTGGCTCAACTTTTAAACCAAGGCAATTTTTTCGAAGGTAAGGTGTTTTTTTTTTTTAAATTTGATCAATTTTTAGCTGAGTTACAGCCCAAAAACAAAACAGCGGTCCGGTTTCGGTTCCCTTCCTCTAATATAACTAGGGTTTCAGCCCCCAAGAACTTATATTACGATTCTATTAATCTTCCATGTTGTTTTAATTCTTTTAATTTACAGATTCAAACCAATTGATGGACATCAATGCCACACGACTAGCGGGGCCCGCATGAAAAGGCATGGAATCGCGTTGATTAGCAACGCTCATCTGGAAACGGAGGCCAATCTAAATCGATACAGGTATAAAATCACATTATATTACCCGTCTAATGTCTATTTTATGTACTCGAGTCAAATTCGAGGCGGTCGTGCTGATCATGACGAATAGCAGCAATCAACAATAGCAATCGTCAGATTTTGAGTCACATGTTATCGATATGCTATATGACTCCATCTCGGAAACCCCCGCCTGGTGAAGGGACTGATTCTCGACGTCAATTGGGCCGGTACCAAAACGTATACCCACTCGGTCTTGAATCATGTGGATGTTAGATTGAAGGTTTTTCTGGTTTCAGCGACTCGGTAAAATAAGTTAGAACTTCCGTCGTCCATTCACTTTTCACCTTTAATTGACTCTGACCGACCGACCGACCGACCGACCGCAGCAATTAAAACCTGGTTATTGTAACGCATAAAAGTACAATGCCAGTTGATACATGAGCTTAATGGTCCGTCGAGCAATGCGGGCGAGAGGTTGAGCGAAACTTTTGCCAAGTAAATAAATGTTTATGTATCCCTCCGGTCATCAGGATGCAAATCCAGGTGGAAAAATCCGAAATCTGGAATAGACTGTTTTAGTAGGAGCGATGTATCGTATCGATTGCCGTCCGAGGGCCTCTGGTTCCAAACAAACTCTGCTTCGAAGCATTTTTTTTCCCCATAAGCAGATTTTTGAACGGAAATTTAGACTATTAAATCAAACAATTCATGCGACCTTTTTTGCGATTATGAACTCTACATCCTCGAAAATGTTTATTACTTTTGAGTGGTTTCACCGCTAAAACTGCCGGAATCAACAAGGTAGTACAGATTAAACGATGCGTTTGGAGATTGGAATCACCCAAATGTTATATTGTTGTTTTTGTGGAATTGGCGGGATTACGGGCAATTCTAACCTACAAACGCAACATTTAATCTGTAATATCTTATTGATTTCGGCAGTTTTAGTGGTGAAACCACTCAAAAGTATCCCGCCAATTCCACAAAAACAACAATATAACATTTGGGTGATTCCAATCTCCAAACGCATCGTTTAATCTGTACTACCTTGTTGATTCCGGCAGTTTTAGCGGTGAAACCACTCAGAAGTAATAACCATTTTCGAGGACGTAGAATTCATAATCGCAAAAAGGTCGCATTAATTGTTTGATTTAATACCCTAAATTTCCGTTCGAAAGTTCGCTTATGGGGAAATTACATTGAACGAGAGTTTGTTTGAAACCAGAGGCCCCCGGACGGCAATCGATACGATATACCGCTCTACTAAAACAGTCAATAGGAAGAGATTGTCTTTTTAAGTTCTTTCGTAACTCGATTTTTGACCGAGAAATGTTGCCCCTGTGAAAAATTATTCTCGTCAGGATTTTTCGGTCAGAAATTAAGTTACGTGAGAATTTCAAAAGGCAATCTCTTCCTTTCCACAAGAGAAAAATGTGTTTTTATCAATTTTCAAATGTCTCGATAATATGCCGAGTAAAGCTGCCTAAAGCGATTTTGGAGAGTTTTTCTCGCTGCACTCTGTGCTACGCAAGAGGTTTTTTGTTTTTTCTCTTTTTTGAATATTTATTTTTGTCTCTTTTTCAAATAAAGATACATGAACTTCCTCGGATTTTGATGTAGATATTTGAAGGTATACCGGAGATCGCGCTTATAGAAGTCGTTTTTTAACTTGTAGGCCGATTATAAACGATCGTATCGTAATGCCATCGAGTCGATGATCGAGTAGGTGTTAAGGGGTGTCTCCGCCTGCGAATTTAAAAGCGCGAATAAACTGATTGAGCCAATGAGTTTCTTTGTTGTCGATACATCGGACTCGACCTATCGACATCAAGGCAGCTCATTGGCTCAATCAGTTTATTCGCGCTTTTAAATTCGCAGGTGGAGACACCCCTTTATTCTTATAATGGTGTTTTATTCCAATAGGTTTCTTCATTCAGTGGCACAGCTGCATAATGGGGGCAAAAAACACTTTTTTGGGTGAGGTCACACTTAGTGCAAGCAAGCTACGGAAGCTCTCGCCTCAAAAGTCTAGATTTGGAAAATATACTTACAATATTCGCATCCACGAAAAAACGTTATCTGTTGCAGCATTTTAAGTAAGTCTTTTGGTTCGACAAGTTATAAAAAAAAAAAACAAAACAAAAAAAAAAAAAAAAAAAAAAAAAACAACAAAGTCACTCATTTCATCCCCCCACCAATTTTTGACCAGTTACGCCCCTGGTTCCATTACGATGGAATCCCTCCCATCTCTGCGGAAATTCCCCGATGGTTCCCGAGATATCAAATAATGTTGGCTGATTTCTATTGGGATGAAACCTATCGTAATGGCACCACCCCAGAATAACAATGACTCGATCGGCGACTCGATGCCGGAAGAACAGAAGGGACGTTTTGAGAGGCCTGAGCCTTGTCAGCTATTCAAAGCCCACTAAAAAGACAGGTCCGCTCGTAAGTCCGTTTTCCCATTTAAAATTACATTGGCGGTGCCCCGGAAGAGCAGAGGGGGTGTTTTGAGAGCCCTACGCCTTGTCAGCGATTAAATAAGCTTACAAAAAAGACAGGTCTGCTCATAAGTATGTTTTCCCATTTAATATTACATTGTCGGTGCCCCGGAAGAGCAGAAGGGGCTTTTTGAGAGCCCTGCGCCTTGTCAGCGATTCGAAGCCCACCAAAAAGACAGGTCTGCTCGTAAGTCCGTTTTCCCATTTAAAATTACCTTGGCGGTGCCCCGGAAGAGCAGAGGTGGTGTTTTGAGAGCCCTGCGCCATGTCAGCGATTAAAAGCTTACAAAAAAGACAGGTCTGCTCGTAAGTATGTTTTCCCATTTAATATTACCTTGTCGGTGCCCCGGAAGAGTAGAATGGGCGTTTTGGGAGCCCCGCGCTGTGTCAGCCGTTAAAAGCCTCTAAAAGAGATAAGTCAGCTCGGAAGTCTGGTTTACCATTTAAAATTACATTGTCGGTACCCAAGAACAGCATAGGGGGCTTTTCGAGAGCTCTGCGCCTTGTCGGTTATTTGAAGCCCGCACCAAAAAGATCGGTCTGCTCGTAAGTCTGTTTGCCAATTAAAAATTACATTGGCGGTGCCCTGGAAAAGCAAGAGGGTCCGGGTGACCCCTTACACCCCCGGTCACCTTCCCCAATTTTAGGAGGGCCCCCGAAATGCATAGCTTGCCCCAGGGCCCTCAGAGGTGTAGCTACGGCTCTGCTCGATGGCATTATACGATAGGATCGTTCATAGTTAGCCTGCAGCTCGAGAATTTGTGTGAGTTCAAATAAACCGAATCGTCTCGTTCATTATTCCTGAATTTATAGTATTATACTTTTTAAATCGATTCGAGTTGCTCCTTACTTATTTTTATTAATTTTAGGTTTAATTTATGGGGACCTTGGTGAAAAGGGCCGTAACCGACCGGTAAGTAAAGGTGCTGGGAGTACATTACTGCCTGACCTTCAACCTTCAAGGGGGGGGGGGGGGGTGGATATCGTATTTCGGTGCTGTGTGAGAAGTAATCTGCTTTTGCCTTCTATTCGCGGTGTATGCAAAAACAGTAGCGTCATTTGTAAGAATTAACAGTTCTCTCGCGACAAGTCTATTTGTTCCAGCTTTTTTTTATAGGAGCAGGTGCTGCGTTAATATATGGCAAGCCTCTTTTCGTAATTTAGAGGGGGTGGGGGGCACTTGATCCCCTCGCCCCTGGCGGCATTCTTTAGGGAGCAGGAAAATTAAGGTGAACAAGCAAAAAAAAAGGTTATCAAATTTAAAAATTAAACTCCGAAGGTGGCAAAATCAATGTGTGCAAGCCGAAAAAAAAATTCATCAAATTCATAATCGTGATCGGTGGCAATTCGCTGAGAGCGGCAAAATTGCACTCTCGCCCCCCCCTTCTGAAAACCATCAGCACGCCCGCGCCCCTGCTGTGATTTATGGTGATAAAGAAGATGTTATAATAGCTTCAATTAATAAAAGTTTCTGTTGTAATTGATGAAGTTTTACCCTCTTTTCTTTTGAATTTTAAGAAGTCTAGAAATTCATTGTTGAAATTAATCCCCCTCCCCTCTCCTTTTTTTCACTTTTTCCCCCTTGTATTTGACAACCTAAAGTGAATTGACAAATCCGTACTTAGTGAAGAAAAACTCCCAATGCAATGAAGAGTTTAATCCCTTATGGACCACGCCCGAGTACACCCGTTTTTCTCCTCTAGTCTATTTCACATTTTTTCAGGCTTCATTCCAGATAAACGCAAATATCTATGAAAATACTTACGAGATAAAGTTTATAAGTGCGCCTTCAATTTATTGTGTAGGCAATTCCAATTCCCCCGAGTACGAACAGTTAACTACCTTCCTTTTATAAACAGAAGAGTGGCGCTCTTTTGAACTATCCTGGCTTATTGTTTCAGACTTCATTTCAGATAAACGTGACTATCGATGAAAACACTTACGAGATAAGGTTTATAAGAGCGCCTTCAATTTATTGTGTAGGCAATTCCAATTCCCCCGAGTACGAACAGTTAACTACTTTCCTTTTATAAACAGAAGAGTGGCGCTCTTTTGAACTATCCTGGCTTATTGTTTCAGGCTTCATTTCAGATAAACGTGACTATCGATGAAAACACTTACGAGATAAGGTTTATAGGAGCGCCTTCAATTTGTTGTATAGGCAATTCCAATTCCCTCGAGTACGAACATTTAACTGCCTTACTTTTATAAACAGAAGAGTGGCGTTCTTTTGAACTACTCTGGCTCAAAGGATTAACCTATATAGAGAAACCTAACTTACCACCAGTAAAGAGCAGGGGCGTCTTGTTAAGTATCCAGAATAAAATTGAACAACTCACCTAGAACAAAAAAAAAAAAATGAAAAATTGTAAGAAATGTGCTATTTTTCGCAAAATTTAATATGTACACACACACATATCTATTATCTAGTCATTTTAAAAGAACCTGAAAGGATGGTCGGTGGGTGGCAGTGACGTAGCGTGCGCAATATTACAACGTTGCATCTTGTCCATATAAACCAATATGAAAGGTCGAATTTGAGGGTGTTCACCGCACATTTAACAGTCCGATCTTTTAAATGAGTTTAAATGGACAAAATCCAAAGTTGCCAAATTGCACTCTGCGCCACTGCGGTCGGTGGTGTTGGTGATCGCGGGGAAGATTACTGTTTTATTTTTCTGTCATCTATATAAAATAAGAATGGGGCTATTGCACACTTTTGCTATAAGCGATTTAATAGTCGATTATGGCGTAAAAACCTCGACAAATAACGATGGCGGCATTAAAAACTTCCAAAATCCACTCCTAAACTCAATAAACGCAGTTCTTTGCGGGAGCGTAATGGTGGCCGAAGGCACTAACAATGGGAGATTCCCATCTAACAATTCTGAAACTCCATCAAGAAGTGACCAATAAGAGACTACTTTCATTTGACACCGGTGTCACTTGGTGTTGCAGTACCATTCATCGGATGTGGATCATCACTCTGATGACTAATTACTCTGTGAATCATCCTTGTCACACGGAAAAAAATCAATGGTAAAATTAACCATAGCATAGTTGATTTTGGCACCTCCTACAAAGTATGGTAAATTTCACCTGATGTTTGGCATGATGAGGTACACTTTTGGTTAACGCATCCATCTGCGCGTTATATTAAACTGGTAGTGTGCTTCATCATACCAAACATCAGGTGAAATTTACCATACTTTGTAGGAGGTGCCAAAATCAACTATGCTATGGTTAATTTTACCACTGATTTTTTTCCGTGCAGCTTAGAAAGAGTGACGAAATTAAGATAGGAATCTCCCATTGTTAGTGCCTTCGGCCACCATTACGCTCGCTCAAATAACTGCGTTTATTGAGTTTAGGAGTGGATTTTGGAAGTTTTTAGTGCTGTCATCGTTATTTTTTGAGGTTTTTACGCCATAATCGACTGTTAAATCGCTTATAGCAAAAGTGTGCAATAGCCCCATTAGCCATGATAGATGCGTTTTATACTGCGCTAACTCATCATTAGTGCAAGCCTTAAGGGGTTTAAACTCGCGTATAGATGAGAGCCAGGCGGCTTTTCAAGGTAAAATTTTCGTTTACTAAGCCGCGGATTACAAAATAGAATCTGGCACACAAACTTACAACTAAATTTCTCCTTAATTCCAACCTATAGACGGTTTTAGTGTGATGACGTCATCCGGTGATGAGCGTTCCAAACTATCTCTCTTGCTTTCATGTATATAACAGTGGCGTAGCGTGTTATTTGGCAACGTTGCAGTTCGTCCATTTAAACCAATGAATAAGATCGAACTGTCGGTTTTTCGGTGAACACCTTCGCATTCGACCTTCGACATGGGTTTAAACGGACACAAAACAATGTTGCCACATTGCACGATACACCACTGATGTATAACCCCCGAATACTGATGGGTATCTCATTCTCATCTCAAAAATTGTACGTAGAGACATCTTTTGTGAAATGTTTTGGCAGAAATGAATTTCTCGAGGCATTTAAATGCGATTTTGATCATGAATATCTATAGAAACAAGGAAACAATGCCCTGCATATACGAATTTCAAAACCAGAAAGAAATGGGTATTATATAAGGGTCGCGGAGAGTGAGTGGAATAGTTGAGAACGCTACGCGAGTTTAGTCACAACCGATTGCGACCGATGAGTGCATTGTCGTGATCGTTGGCTAACCATTGAATTCAACCTAAAATCGTCTATTACTATATCAATATTATCGAATTAGAGCGCCCAAGAGAATGCGTAACAACTCTGGCATTTACCTCCATTTTCCGCCCGACTTGAAAAAGAGCGCAATGGGTTTGTTGCAAACTTTTGCTACAGCGCTATAGAGTGTACGATCTAATGTAAAATCGCCTGAAAAGTCCAATGGTGGCATCAGAAAGCCATGAAATGCAATAATAAACTCACAAGAGGCGTTTAATGAAATCCAAAATGGCGGCAAAATATCGAGCAATCTGTATGCATGCACCATGAACATTCAAGGATAGCCAACCTGACAATATCCATCACTATCAATCACAACGTAAACAAACACATAACCTCTACCTCCAGTGAGGTTGTCAAAGTTGGCAATCCTTAGATGATCACGGTGCATACATTCAGATTCCTCAATATTCTGCCGCCATCTTGGATTTCAATAAACGCCTCTTGTGAGTTTAATATTGTATTTCATGACTTTATGATGCCATCAATGGACTTTTCAGGCGATTTTACATTGGAATAAACACTATTTATCGCTGTAGCAAAAGTTTGCAACAGACCCATTCAACCTAAAATCGTCTATTACTATATCAATAATATCAAACTAGAGCGCCCAAGAGAATGCGTAACAACTCTGGCATTTACCTCCATTTTCCGCCCGACTTGAAAAAGAGCGCAATTCAGAAAAAATGTCTATATTCAAATACAATAGGCTGTTAATTAGTACAGCGATATATCGTATCGATTGCCATCTGAGGACCTCTACAGTGGCGGCTCGTGCTATTTGGCAACACTGTCTTCACTCCATTCGATTGTATGTTCAACAATCGATCGTTGGTGAAGCGCTGCTTCACTTTCAAATCGATTCTTTTACATACAACCAAATGAGTGGTTAACATAGTTGCCAGTAGCGCACCAAGAGTTTCTTCATCTCTCTCTTTTCTCCATTAAGAAACGTATGTTAGACAAGGATGGACAAAGGGATAAAACCCCCTCCTTCTGTCCTTTTCCTACTCATACATTCAAATGGGAAATGAGAGAGATGGAAGAGATCCTGGTTGCGCCAGTGCAAGAAGCACTAGCCGTCTCAGGACCCTCTGGTTCCCATCAAACTCAGATTCAATATAATTTTTCCATAAGCAGTGGCGCGGCGTACTGGAGCCCCCCGCAGCTCCCACGGAGTGGGGGCCCCGGCCTAAGAGGGACCCTCAATTAGGGCTCTCTGCGTTTACATCTGATCTGTGTATTTGACAAAATATAAAATTTTAAAGAATAAAGATAGGTGAAGAAAAAAAATCAACATAATCTGAAAATAAAAAGAGCAAATTATTGCTTCGTTCGATGTGGTAAATTGGTCCAGCATTTTTCGTGGTATTATAAATGAACATTAAAAAAGTGACGGAAAAAGAAATTCAGCTCTTTCCTTCCGAATAAAGAAACGGAATTTTAAAGCTAAAACAGCGTGAAAAAACGTATCGAGAGCATCCAATTTTTAAAAAATGTCAAAAGAGGACCTCTGAACTCCTCTCTATCTGAGGGTGGGTGAGGGGCTCATAAAATTCCCTTCCATTCATTGCGTAAAAATGTAAGGGGCCCCCGGCTGAAAGTTCCTAAGTACCAACATGTTTTTCCTCTTTTTTCTGTGTCCCCCTTCCCCCTGGCAACATAACTGACTTTAGCATTCATCTTCGTTTTCCACGTAGACGCAAAAAAGAGCCCAATTTTGAAAACGTTCAATGTTCAAACGCAATATAGTGGTTAAAATATCAGCTTTTTTCTTTTTTTTTTTTTTTTTTTGTCAAAGGAGGGCCTCTGAACCCATCTCTATCTGAGGGGCGGGGGAGGGGCTCATAAAACCCCCCTCCATTCACTGTGTAAAAGGTAGGGAGCCCCCGGCTGAAAGTTCCGAAGTACCGAAGAGTATGTTCTCTTTTTTCTGTGTCCCCCCTCCCCCTGGCAACATAACTGACTCTGGCATTCATCTTCATTTTTCGCCAAGACGCAAAAAAGCGCCCAATTTTGAAAAAGCTCAATGTTCAAACGCATTATAGTGGTTAACATATCATATTTTTTCTTCTTTTTGGGTCAAAGAATGGCCTCTGAACTCCTCTCTATCTGAGTGGCATGTGAGGGGCTCATAAAATCCCCCTCTATTTATTGTGTAAAAATGTAGGGGCCCCCGGCTGAAAAATTCCTGACTACCGAAGTGTTTTCTTCTCTTTTTTCTGTGCTCCCCCTCCCCCTGGCTACATAACTGACTCTGGCATTCATCCTCGTTTTCCGCCAAGACGCAAAAAAGAGCCCAATTTTGAAAAAGTTCAATGTTCAAACGCAAACGTGATTAAAATATCAGCTTTTTTTTCTATATATATTGTGAGGAACGAGAGTCTTAAGACGCAAGCTCGGAGCTAAGCTTATATACTTTGCGTAAACTTTGAATACACTTGCAACATGCTAAGCAAGGGGTCGAGTTGAGAAGCGGCCGCACACCACGCAGGCGCAGGCTTAGTCGCGTCTTGTCTTGTTCTCTCTCTCTCTCTCTCTCTCCCTCTCTCTCTCTCTCTCTCTCTCTCTCTCTTCTCTCTCTCTCTCTCTCTCTCTCTCTCTCTCTCTCTCTCTCTCTCTCTCTCTCTCTCTCTCTCTCTCTTTCTCTCTCGTCATGGCGCTTGTCTCTCGGTCAAGTCGAAGTCGATCTTTGGTATTCTGCCGAGACAGACGGCGTCGGTTGTCGCGGGCCACGGCTTGGGTCGGGGGCTCTGGGTCGTCGCAAAGTGATGACGTAATTTTCGACTTGTCCACCTCGACTTCTTCTTAGTTCGACGCCGCGACGACGTACGACCGATAATACAAGCGGAGGCATGGCAATCATGGCGGCACACCGAAGTGTTGTGATTTTAAACGGTCAACGAACGAGAATGGCTAGCGCCAGCAGTGTTGCCATTTTTTCGGATATTCATCAGATTTTTGCCCCACGCTTCTGTGCTTGAGGGGGGGGGGGGGGGAAGGCAGCGGCGGCTCGTCAGGTGTAGTTAGTGTAGTGGCACTACACCTACTTTTTTTCTTTTTTTTTTTCTTTTCAAATTTCCAAAGATAATGGTCGCTCTTGATTAAAAATGATTGGAATTTCGGAGAAATTAAAGGGGGAAAAGAGAAGAAGGAGTTGTAAAGAGCACCGAATATACTGTCGCAAGAGAACTTTCGAGTCACAAAATAGTTAACACTATATAGCTTAAAATTAAATCTGAGGCAGGTCAAATTTTCGAAAAATTTCCGCTGGAGAACGCTCAAACCCCCCTCCTACTGGGAGCGTCCTCCCGCAGACTCCCCACAACTACACCTAATTTTTCAGTCACGAGCCGCCACTGGGGGAAGGGTGAATGGGGCAGTTGCAAGGGTCTGAAATGTGCAGTTTTTTATAAAGAAAATGAAAGTACTTGATGAGCTGAGAAAAAAGATGCCTTTGGTTTCTAATCAAGTCCCACTGTTCTAGAGATGAGATTTTGGCCCAAACTACATTGTTTTAAATGGGAATTCCGCGTAGTGACGTCATTACACCCACGATTTTTTGCAACTTTATACGATTGTATCTCCAAAACCGAGACACTAAGAAAAAAACCAAAGGCACCATTGTTTTCAGCTTATCAAGTACTATCATTTTCATTATGAAAAACACAAAATTTTAGACCCTTGCAACTGCCCCATTACAGAGACTGATAGTGACCCAGCCCACCCTCTGCTTCCAATTTTAAATGAACTGAAGGGAATATACAAATGGCGTAGCGTGCAATTTGGCAACGTTGCTGTTCGTCCATTTAAACCCATGAAAAAGATCGAAGTATTGAATGTTCGGTGAACACCCTCGCATTCGACCTTTTATCAGTGTTCAAATGGACTTAATGCAACGTTGACAAATTGCACGCTACGCCGCTGGAATATACACACACAAACACTTCCTCCGATCAAACTTAGTGTGGGAGGCCCGTCATAGGCGCCTTTTTATTTTCTGGGGGGAAATAGCAGACTCCTCTTTAATATTCTGGGGGGACCCCTAGATCTCCTATTATAGTTTGGGGGAAACCCCCAGACCAGTGGTCCACCCAGGATTATTTGGGGGGAGGGGGGGGGGGCTAAAAAGTCAAAGACTCTTAAGAAAGTTCTTCAGCATCACAAAATTCAGAGTGCGGCGCGGCGCGGCGTTTAGTTATAGACCAACCTGGAAATTTACTCTGGGTTTGGGGCAAGGTTATAGATTGAAGAGGTATGCGCATCTGACTTCGCGCCTCAAAGTCAGTAGCGCGAAGTTCAAAATCCAGATCCAAGATGGCCGACAAAAGCAGAAAACATTGTACACTCTTTCCAGAAAACATCGGACTATTTTCTGCTTTTCTGGAGAGGGAGTCCAATGTTTTCTGGGAAGAGTATACAATGTTTTCTGCTTTTGTCGGCCATCTTGGATCTGGATTTTGAACTTCGCGCTACTGACTTTGAGGCGCGAAGTCAGATGAGCATACCTCTTCAATCTATAACCTATGGTTTGGGGGGGGGGGGATTTAGCCCAATAGCCCCCCTTGGATTGGCCACTGCCCCGGACTCCCTTTAATATTTTAGGGGAGACCCTCAGACCTCCCTAAAATATTCTGGCGAACACCTCCAACCCCTCCCCTCCATAAGGCGTTAATTTTACAGTAGGCTGGTTGCAGAATGTTTTTGAAAATTCTAATCAAAATTCAAACGGTTATATTTGAATTATTCCAACTTTTCCCTACGTTTACCTATTTTACCCATGTCCCCATTGATTTTAATGGAAACCTTTCATCCTCCGTAACTTGCTAAAAACTTAAAATTTCGAAAAAACCCAAAAAAAAAAATCCGTCTGAAGATTTAAAAGCACCTGCTTCTCTGCAAACTTTGGATGTGTATGGACCATTGGATCAAAAGTTATGTCGGGATATAGACAGATAGATATCTGCGCCATCGCAATACTTTCTCATTTCTCAAAATGTCATTTTTCTCTCATTTTTTACTTTCTCACAACTAACAAAGTTAGAAATGGGTCTGTTGCACACTTCGGCTACAGCGTTTTAAAGTATCAATTCCTGTGTAAAAAGCCGCGAAAATAACAATGTCAGCATCAGAAAACACTAAAATTCAGTATTAAACTCACAAATTGCGAAAAACACTAGACACTATTCACGCCTGTATCTTTCCACCACGTGCACGATATTTCGCGAAATTAGCGCGGCACATTCAAATAATCACGGCCGACTGTCATCACAGCTGACTTCATAAACAATAATAAACAGTAAACACTGACGGCGTCTGTTCGAATTCTTACGTTTCAATATCCTCAATTCCTCACAAAAGGTTGTGAAAGTTGCGGAAACCGATATTTGTGTCGAAGACTTATCAAAATGAAACAATAACACACAGGAGTTCCAAAGATAATTCCAACTTCGATCATCATGCTTGAAACTCCTGTGTGTGATTGTTTCATTTTGATAAGTTTTCGACACAAATATCGGTTTCCGTACCTTTCACAACCTTTTGTGAGGAATTGAGGATAATGAAACGTAAGAATTCGATCAGACGCCGTCAGCGTTTACTGTTTATTTGTTTATGAAGTCAGCTGTGATGACAGTCGGCCGTGTTTATTTGAATGTGCCGCGCTAATTTCGCGAAAAATCGTGCACGTGGTGGAAAGATACAGGGGTGAATAGTGTCTAGTGTTTTTCGCAATTTGTGAGTTTAATACTGAATTTTAGTGTTTTCTGATGATGCCATTGTTATTTTTCTCGGATTTTTACATAGGAATTGATACTTTAAAACGCTGTAGCCGAAGTGTGCAACAGACTCATTGAGAAAGTGTTGCAATGACGCAGCTGTATGTCTGTCTGTATCCCTGCATAACTTTTGATTTTTGAACCAATGCTCCATATGCATCCAAATTTTGCAGAGAAATTGCTGTCAACATTCTCCAGAGGGACTTGGTTTGGTTTTTCAAAATTTTAAGTTTTTAGCAAGTTATGGAGAATAACGGATTTCCATTAACCCTTTAAGAACCAGTTTTTTTTTTTTTTATTTATTTATTTATTCGTTATTAGTACACCAGCTTTACAGCTCAGTACAGGTCAAATATAGAATTACATTTATCTAACAGAAAAGTATTTAGAATAGTAGGTAAGGAGAAAATATATCTAATTACTCATTACTGTACAGAGGAGTACAAGCAGAGCCATTAGTCCTGCGTCGACGAGTTGATGCAACCCGCACTACGCGTAGCCTGAACCTCTCTCCGTCTTGAGAGAACAAAAGAAAAGAAAGACTAGAGAGAGCTGATTTTACGTGTAATGCTGGTTGCGTCGAATCGTCAACGCAGGACTTATGGCTCTGCTTGTACAAAGACCTGTCCATCACTTCAATGGTTTCAGGTATTCCTTTAGATTGTAGAAAGGATTTATTTTAAAATACTCCTTTGTTTTCATTGAGAATGTGCTATCCTCTTTCATGAACATTGTTTTTAAGGATTTCTGAAGTTTAGTTTAGGGAAGGTTAGTTTAAGAGAACACCTCTCCACCGTTTCTACAGGGAAGGTAGTTAACTGTTCGTACTTGCTGGAGTTGGAATTGCCTATACAATAGATTGAAGGCGCCAGACGAGACCTTATGTATTGTAATGTTTTCATCTAATTGTAAGTATAAATACTCGGTAATAAAATATACTATATACTAGTATACTTGGGCTTGGTCCATAAAGGGTTAAAATCAATGGGGAAATGGGTAAACATATATATAGGTAAAAATTGGAATATTTCAAATGTAGCTGTTTAAATTCTGATGAAAATTTGCAAAAAATATTATGCAATTAGTCTACTGTAAAATTAACCCCTTAAAGGAGGGTCTAGAGGTCTCCCCCAGAATATTATTGGGGGTCTAGGGGTCTCCCCCATTATATTAAAAGGGGGGTCTGGGGAGTGGGGATCCCTCCGAGAGTCTGAGGGTTTCCCCCAGAAAATATATGGGAGTCTGATCCCCCCCCCCCCCCACAGATTAAGTTACATGTGAGAAAGCGTCCGTAGGGTATTCCCTACAGTTTATTTTTTAAAGTAAAATTTGGTAATTTATAGGAAATCTGGCAACATCAACTGAGAGTGGGAATGCGGCGGATCCAGGAATGTGTCCTCCTCTAACTTTCAGTGTTGCCAGATCGAGGGTAAAAAGCCGTATCGTCCCCATTTAAATCAATGTAAAACGTACAGCTTTTTCATCCCAATCTGGCAACACTGCTAACTTTGCCCTTATGAAACGCGCGCGTGTGTGTTAGTATGTGTTAGAAAAGAACAGATTAGGGACAACCGCGTGACTTTCGACCCCTGCACCTTATTCTCTATTCTTGTCTCTTTAACCCAAGCGTTTAGATGTGCGAAGAGAGAGAGAGGAAGTAAAATCCCTGGATCCGCCTCTGATAATCGTGGCGTCAGTCTTGTTGAGCAAATAGCGTTATAGTCAGCATGTCATTGATATTCTCAATCAGATTTGACTCCTCCTCATCGTGCAATTTGGCAACTATGCTAATTTTCCATTTAAATCCATGCAAAAGTATCGATATCTTGGGGGTGCAATTGCACCTCCTGAAGATCGATTGTTTTACATAGGTTTAAATGGAGATAATACGTTGTTGCCAGATTGCACGAGTCGCCACTGCTCCTCCTCCACCCCTAGAATTTTCTAGCTGCTCCGATCTAACACAACTTTTTTTCAGGCACGCGATATGACGCTGGATGAAATCCTCCGTTGAGTGGTTTTCGAAAATCGAAAGCAATGACTTTTTTTTTTGTGTTTTTTTTTATTTTTCCGTCAGCAGGGCTGCAGGATTTTCGGGCTCCTGGGCACCGGTGGCTTCCCTCCCTTACCCATTCGCACCCAACCTTGATTCTTGATTGAACCCTTCTGCTTCATTCTCAGATTTAGAATAGGCGGAGGCCGGAGCTCTTAGGAGGCAGAACCCTGAAATCATCCTTAATGTCCTCAGTTTAAGTGCACGGAAAACATTAAATAATTATTTTCATCCCCCCCTCCAATATTACACGACATAAAATAGCGCCGTTCAGATTGGGTTCGTTATTCCACTAGCGGATCCAAGATATTGTAATTCTCTCTCTCTCTCTCTTTCTCTCTCTCTCTCTCTCTCTCTCTCTCTCTCTCTCTTTCTCTCTCTTTCTCTCTCTCTCTCTTTCTCTCTCTTTCTCTCTCTCTCTCTCTGGTGATTTAAAAGCATGTGTTAGCAAAAGATAGAGGAGGGGGCGAAAATCTCGTGACTGCCCCTACTCTGTCCTTTTCTAACACACACGTTCTAATGGGAGAAGCGAGAGAGAAGGAAAAATTCCTGGATCCGCTAGTGCGTTCCTATCATCCCGTTTGATGACACCGAATGCATCCAATGAGCTATAACTTTAGAGTGGCACATCAAGGAACGTTCCGCTGGTTCATTGTTGTCAGCTAGGGCGCCGCCATCTTGCCGTAAAAATCGATTTGGAGGTTAAATTTTGTAGGTAGTTTCCGGTCGTTCCGTAAACAAACTCGGGCTTCGCCGGAAACGACTTTGAAACGACCTACAAAACTTAACCTCAAACCTTGGAATCTGCCGTCCAAATTCCGCTTTTTCCCGGGATTCGTCGTTCCGTAAACAAACTCGGGCTTCGCCGGAAACGACTTGGAAACGACCTACAAAACTTAACCTCAAACCTTGGAATCTGCCGTCCAAATTCCGCTTTTTCCCGGGATTCGTCGTTCCGTAAACAAACTCGGGCTTCGCCGGAAACGACCAACAAAAAATTAACCTCAAACCTTGGAATCTGCCGTCCAAATTCCGCTTTTTCCCGGGATTCCTTCTACCCTGTGTGGCACAAGGTGGACCAATCCGCTGCCACTCTAAAGTTATAGCTCATTGAATGCATCACAGCTTTTTAATTGCGTTGTGAAATTCCTTCTTAGCCATGATTCCGCGTGCAAAAGGGAACTTTTTATTGGAGCACCCTATAAAATATGAGACTGCGTCAGCGCGGCGCCTCCACAGACTACCCATAGATATACGCACATCCGCCATCTGGTCACGTCGGTCACCGATGCAAACCACTCCGTCCACCGTTCACCGATCGCGATATCAAAGCGGCACACACCAAACACTGGGTACAAAAACTCCGGGAGTACAGATTGGTTTTGGCATCGAGTCAAATTTGGTCAAATATCACGTTCAACCATCAGAATCGACTACCATTCCACATACCGACTGTCGCGCCGCACCTTTACCAACTGTATGGTCGGTGTACTACTGCTGATTAATCATATAGGGTAAGTTCAAATAACTTTTAACTTTTTTATGTAATTTGTCATTACCGTAGACCATTGAGCAAGGCAAAAATATCAGGGAAAAAAAAGGTTTTGACCAGAATTCTTTCCTGATAAACAATAATTTATATCAAATTGATGATGGATCGATGATAAATCTAAAGAACTACCGGAAAAATTATGTCTTTTTACAAGTTTTAATGAGTTTTACTGGGTCTACGGTAATGACAAAAAAAAAAAAAAAAAAAAAAAAAAAAAAAAAAAAGTTTTTGTCATTACCGTAGACCCAGTAAAACTCATTAAAACTTGTAAAAAGACATAATTTTTCCGGTAGTTCTTTAGATTTATCATCGATCCATCATCAATTTGATATAAATTATTGTCTATCAGGAAAGAATTCTGGTCAAAACCTGTATTTCCTGATAGACAATAATTTATATCAAATTGATGATGGATCGATGATAAATCTAAAGAACTACCGGAAAAATTATGTCTTTTTACAAGTTTTAATGAGTTTTACTGGGTCTACGGTAATGACAAAAAAAAAAAAAAAAAAAAAAAAAAAAAAAAAAAAAAAAAAACAAGTTTTTGTCATTACCGTAGACCCAGTAAAACTCATTAAAACTTGTAAAAAGACATAATTTTTCCGGTAGTTCTTTAGATTTATCATCGATCCATCATCAATTTGATATAAATTATTGTCTATCAGGAAAGAATTCTGGTCAAAAAACCCTTTTTTTTCCTGATATTTTTGCCTTGCTCAATGGTCTACGGTAAGGACAAATTACATAAAAAAGTTAAAAGTTATTTGAACTTACCCATAGACTGATTTAAAATTAGAAGTGCGACGTCACTGAAACACCAGCTGAGGTGATTGATCAATTTAAAACGCACTAATATGCATTTTGTCAAAAAAGGAAAAAAGTATTGCAAAGAGCAAATGCCCGAATGCTCAAAATACGATTTTAGGTTTTGCACATATGAGGGTGTGCATGTGAAAAATTGTTCAGGCTCTACCGAGTATATCAGTGGCGTAGCGTGCAATTTGGCAACATGGTATTTTGTTCATTTAAACCCACGTAAAAAGTCGAATGCGAAGGTGTTCACACGGAAAAAAAAACTACGGTGAAAATAACCATACGGATGCCTGATTTTGACACATGCTAGATGCTATGGTAATGTTAACCAGAAGTGTACTATGTTTTGACTAGGTACTAGGTGATGTCACCTGATTGCATGTCGAATTTACTCAAAGTATCGGTAATTGTACTATACCTCTGGCCAAGTTTACCATAACATCTATCAGGTGCCAAAATCAGGTATCCGTATGGTTATTTTCACTAATCTTTTTTTTTCCCTGCACCGAACACCCAACACTTCGATCTTTTACATGGGTTTAAATGGAAGAACTGCAACGTTGCCAAATCGCACGCTACGCCACTGGAGTATATATGCTTTGAGACGCTGCTGTAGACATATTCGTACCAAAGTTCTGCTAATAACGAGCTTCCTTCCTGTTACAATGGTGTACGCAAGATTTAGTCTCTCTTTGTCTTTCCCTGTGTTTAAGAGTATGTGTCGCAGGCAGATCGCAATCTTAGGCAAATCGCAATCGCTTGCGATTTGCCTAGGCAAAGTCGAGCAAACCACTTATTTAATATCAGGAAAAATTCAAATCAAGTGTAATGGTGACTTCCAAAATAATTGTATCGATATTTACTTTAGCTCATTTGAAAGCTAATAAGCTGACAAAAATTGTGATTTTATCGCGGATTTGGTTTATTTTGATTAGTTCTTGACCTTCGGTGTTTTAAATGAAGTGTTTTTGAACACTGTATTCAATCGCTTTAAAAGTTCATAAAAAGAGAACCAGTTGCGAAAAACTTAATCTGTGGATATCAGTACGATCGTTAGCTTATTAGCTTTAGAATGAGCTAAATCAAATCTCGTTATAATTATTTTGTATGTCACCATTACGCTTGTGCTAATTTTTTTCTGATAGTAAATAAGCGACTCTTGCTCTTTGCCTAGGCAAATTGCAAGCCGATTGTGATTTGCCTAAGATTGCTATTTGCCTGCGACGTATGTACTAGAAACGGAGAGAGATAGGGGCTAAAGTCACATTCGATCCCCTGTTTCTGTCCTTTTTCAGCACACGTGTTCAAATGGGGAAAGAGAGAGGAAGAAAAATTCCTGTTTACGGTTGTACCAGCGAGTCGATCGATTGATTTCAAAAGCTACTCAACTCCTGTTTGCTCCTTAGCAAAAATATTTTATATTCGAATCGGGTAAGATTGTAAAAATGGAGCTGTTGCACACTTTTGCTGAAAGCGATTTAAGAGTAGATTCAGATGTAAAAACCTGCAAAAACAACAATGGTAACACTAAAACGTAGCATAATTCACCCATAAACTCATGAAAGGCTATTAAATGCGCGAGCGTAATGGCAACGCTGCGTTAAGCACTAATATAATTAATAGGAGATTCCCATCTAATAATAATGAAACTCCATTAAGGAGTGACCAATGAAAGACGACTTCCCTTTGACACCGATGTCCGATACCGATATCACCAGGTGTCACAGCACAGACCAGAGTATATACCATTTGGAGAATCGTTTGTTTATGATTCTACTCGAGAATAAATGAATATGACGCTGCTGAGCAGTAAATAACAAGAATACATACTTCCAATGAAATGATGAATACTATATTGACATTATAGAAAACTATTTATACTAGACATTAAGAATGAACAATGGATTATTGTGGTAAACTAAGGGACTAGTAAAAGCGGACAGGAGAGCGTGGTAAAAAAAAAAAAAAAAAAAAAAAAAAAAAAAAAAAAAAAAAAAAAACAAGCAGCCAGCAGATTTTGTATCGCAGTCTAGCGATACAAAGATAACATGCAGTCAATCAGTGTAAGCTGCTTTGACTGCGTTGTTATTCTTGTAATACCGCTTTTCATTAAGTTTCATAGCATATAGGGTGTCAATTAAAAAAGGAGCTAGGCCAAATATCTCGAGAACGGCTCCGGATTTTGAAAAACACTGAAACACGTGTTCAAATGCTTGAGGGGGACATCTTTATAGGGGGTTTCCGATTTCGGGGCCATCTCCAGGGGGCCCGCAGGGCGGATACCACGTCCCTAAATTCAATACTTCAAACAGGGACCCCCATATTTTATTTATTAATCGAAAAGAGGGTGAAATTATCAGACTTTTGGTGCGAATCGAAGTTCAATATCGGTTTTCGTTTTTTATACATCTGGGGAAAGGGTAAACATATATATAGGAAAAAATTGGAATATTTCAAATGTAGCTGTTTAAATTCTGATGAAAATTTGCAAAAAATATTATGCAATTAGTCTACTGTAAAATTAACCCCTTAAAGGAGGGTCTAGAGGTCTCCCCCAGAATATTATTGGGGGTCTAGGGGTCTCCCCCATTATATTAAAAGGGGGGTCTGGGGAGTGGGGATCCCTCCGAGAGTCTGAGGGTTTCCCCCAGAAAATATATGGGAGTCTGATCCCCCCCCCCACAGATTAAGTTACATGTGAGAAAGCGTCCGTAGGGTATTCCCTACAGTTTATTTTTTAAAGTAAAATTTGGTAATTTATAGGAAATCTGGCAACATCAACTGAGAGTGGGAATGCGGCGGATCCAGGAATGTGTCCTCCTCTAACTTTCAGTGTTGCCAGATCGAGGGTAAAAAGCCGTATCGTCCCCATTTAAATCAATGTAAAACGTACAGCTTTTTCATCCCAATCTGGCAACACTGCTAACTTTGCCCTTATGAAACGCGCGCGTGTGTGTTAGTATGTGTTAGAAAAGAACAGATTAGGGACAACCGCGTGACTTTCGACCCCTGCACCTTATTCTCTATTCTTGTCTCTTTAACCCAAGCGTTTAGATGTGCGAAGAGAGAGAGAGGAAGTAAAATCCCTGGATCCGCCTCTGATAATCGTGGCGTCAGTCTTGTTGAGCAAATAGCGTTATAGTCAGCATGTCATTGATATTCTCAATCAGATTTGACTCCTCCTCATCGTGCAATTTGGCAACTATGCTAATTTTCCATTTAAATCCATGCAAAAGTATCGATATCTTGGGGGTGCAATTGCACCTCCTGAAGATCGATTGTTTTACATAGGTTTAAATGGAGATAATACGTTGTTGCCAGATTGCACGAGTCGCCACTGCTCCTCCTCCACCCCTAGAATTTTCTAGCTGCTCCGATCTAACACAACTTTTTTTTCAGGCACGCGATATGACGCTGGATGAAATCCTCCGTTGAGTGGTTTTCGAAAATCGAAAGCAATGACTTTTTTTTTTGTGTTTTTTTTTATTTTTCCGTCAGCAGGGCTGCAGGATTTTCGGGCTCCTGGGCACCGGTGGCTTCCCTCCCTTACCCATTCGCACCCAACCTTGATTCTTGATTGAACCCTTCTGCTTCATTCTCAGATTTAGAATAGGCGGAGGCCGGAGCTCTTAGGAGGCAGAACCCTGAAATCATCCTTAATGTCCTCAGTTTAAGTGCACGGAAAACATTAAATAATTATTTTCATCCCCCCCTCCAATATTACACGACATAAAATAGCGCCGTTCAGATTGGGTTCGTTATTCCACTAGCGGATCCAAGATATTGTAATTCTCTCTCCTCTCTCTTCTCTTCTCTCTCTCTCCTCTCTCTCTCCTCTCTCTCTCTTCTTTCTCTCTCCTTCCTCTCTCTCTCTCTCTTCCTCTCTCCCTCTCTTCCCTCTCTCTCTCTCTCTCTCTGGTGATTTAAAAGCATGTGTTAGCAAAAGATAGAGGAGGGGGCGAAAATCTCGTGACTGCCCCTACTCTGTCCTTTTCTAACACACACGTTCTAATGGGAGAAGCGAGAGAGAAGGAAAAATTCCTGGATCCGCTAGTGCGTTCCTATCATCCCGTTTGATGACACCGAATGCATCCAATGAGCTATAACTTTAGAGTGGCACATCAAGGAACGTTCCGCTGGTTCATTGTTGTCAGCTAGGGCGCCGCCATCTTGCCGTAAAAATCGATTTGGAGGTTAAATTTTGTAGGTAGTTTCCGGTCGTTCCGTAAACAAACTCGGGCTTCGCCGGAAACGACTTTGAAACGACCTACAAAACTTAACCTCAAACCTTGGAATCTGCCGTCCAAATTCCGCTTTTTCCCGGGATTCGTCGTTCCGTAAACAAACTCGGGCTTCGCCGGAAACGACTTGGAAACGACCTACAAAACTTAACCTCAAACCTTGGAATCTGCCGTCCAAATTCCGCTTTTTCCCGGGATTCGTCGTTCCGTAAACAAACTCGGGCTTCGCCGGAAACGACCAACAAAACTTAACCTCAAACCTTGGAATCTGCCGTCCAAATTCCGCTTTTTCCCGGGATTCCTTCTACCCTGTGTGGCACAAGGTGGACCAATCCGCTGCCACTCTAAAGTTATAGCTCATTGAATGCATCACAGCTTTTTAATTGCGTTGTGAAATTCCTTCTTAGCCATGATTCCGCGTGCAAAAGGGAACTTTTTATTGGAGCACCCTATAAAATATGAGACTGCGTCAGCGCGGCGCCTCCACAGACTACCCATAGATATACGCACATCCGCCATCTGGTCACGTCGGTCACCGATGCAAACCACTCCGTCCACCGTTCACCGATCGCGATATCAAAGCGGCACACACCAAACACTGGGTACAAAAACTCCGGGAGTACAGATTGGTTTTGGCATCGAGTCAAATTTGGTCAAATATCACGTTCAACCATCAGAATCGACTACCATTCCACATACCGACTGTCGCGCCGCACCTTTACCAACTGTATGGTCGGTGTACTACTGCTGATTAATCATATAGGGGTAAGTTCAAATAACTTTTAACTTTTTTATGTAATTTGTCATTACCGTAGACCATTGAGCAAGGCAAAAATATCAGGAAAATAAAGGTTTTGACCAGAATTCTTTCCTGATAAACAATAATTTATATCAAATTGATGATGGATCGATGATAAATCTAAAGAACTACCGGAAAAATTATGTCTTTTTACAAGTTTTAATGAGTTTTGCTGGGTCTACGGTAATGACAAAAAAAAAAAAAAAAAAAAAAAAAAAACAATTTTTGTCATTACCGTAGACCCAGTAAAACTCATTAAAACTTGTAAAAAGACATAATTTTTCCGGTAGTTCTTTAGATTTATCATCGATCCATCATCAATTTGATATAAATTATTGTCTATCAGGAAAGAATTCTGGTCAAAACCTGTATTTCCTGATAGACAATAATTTATATCAAATTGATGATGGATCGATGATAAATCTAAAGAACTACCGGAAAAATTATGTCTTTTTACAAGTTTTAATGAGTTTTACTGGGTCTACGGTAATGACAAAAAAAAAAAAAAAAAAAAAAAAAAAAAAAAAAAAAAAAAACAAGTTTTTGTCATTACCGTAGACCCAGTAAAACTCATTAAAACTTGTAAAAAGACATAATTTTTCCGGTAGTTCTTTAGATTTATCATCGATCCATCATCAATTTGATATAAATTATTGTCTATCAGGAAAGAATTCTGGTCAAAACCTTTATTTTCCTGATATTTTTGCCTTGCTCAATGGTCTACGGTAAGGACAAATTACATAAAAAAGTTAAAAGTTATTTGAACTTACCCATAGACTGATTTAAAATTAGAAGTGCGACGTCACTGAAACACCAGCTGAGGTGATTGATCAATTTAAAACGCACTAATATGCATTTTGTCAAAAAAGGAAAAAAGTATTGCAAAGAGCAAATGCCCGAATGCTCAAAATACGATTTTAGGTTTTGCACATATGAGGGTGTGCATGTGAAAAATTGTTCAGGCTCTACCGAGTATATCAGTGGCGTAGCGTGCAATTTGGCAACATGGTATTTTGTTCATTTAAACCCACGTAAAAAGTCGAATGCGAAGGTGTTCACACGGAAAAAAAAACTACGGTGAAAATAACCATACGGATGCCTGATTTTGACACATGCTAGATGCTATGGTAATGTTAACCAGAAGTGTACTATGTTTTGACTAGGTACTAGGTGATGTCACCTGATTGCATGTCGAATTTACTCAAAGTATCGGTAATTGTACTATACCTCTGGCCAAGTTTACCATAACATCTATCAGGTGCCAAAATCAGGTATCCGTATGGTTATTTTCACTAATCTTTTTTTTCCGTGCACCGAACACCCAACACTTCGATCTTTTACATGGGTTTAAATGGAAAAGGAACTTTGATGTCCTGCTCAAAATAATTTAACACGTGTTTCAGCGTTTTTCGGAATCCGGAGCCGTTCTCGAGATACTCGGCCTGGCTCCTTTTTTAATTGACACCCTGTATACATGGTGATCCAGAGCACCTGTACCAGGCATTTTTCTTGAGAATGGCTGATTGAAATGTTTTGAAACATGGAAGTCGCATAGGGAATCAACCCTAAATTTTTCATTTATCATATTATCGATAGCTTCCAATACTTAGCCCTTTGAGGCATTTTTGAAAGGGGAGGCTCAATCACATCTATATCTCAAGTTTTTTTCAAAAAAGCTCTTTTAAAGTTATGAGAAAAGCTGGTGTCCTTGAAGTTCAGGCAATTTCCTACATTTTTGCTCCCATGGACATTTACCAAAAAACCTCACTTTTTTGAGTTATGGCGGATTTTTGGAAAAAATTTGAATTGGCTTTTGTGGCCACCCTGTTGAGAATTCTTCAAATACATAACAGATTCGGATCAAATGGTTGGAACCATTTTGATTGATGTGCCACTAGTTTGGTATCTTAAAGAAATAGAAATAGAAATAGAAGGTCCAACCGCCCCAGCTGTGTTCCATAAGCTCGTTATGCCTGTGTTTCAAGGCGAACGGTTGGACTGTTAGAGACTTAGGAACAAAGGACAGTAGGTTGTTAGGAGGGGAAGAAAGAACTTCAACACATTGAAATGCTCTTTGTTGGATAAGGATAGTTTGATAGATAACTCATCTTTTTATCTCTGGCTGAAAAGGAAATTAGCAAATTAATCAATCAATCAATACCTGTGGGCACAAAACACAATATCTATACTTTAACTATAGGCATGTTGAATCGTTATTAAAAACATAATAATCAAACAACATCTTCTCAAGTATTTACGTATCTGTGGTCTGGAGAGATTTGATCCTTAAGCTAGCAACTAAATTGGGCTTTACATACAAGGGTAAATTATATAGCGTTATGAAGTTCTGTACGAGCTACAAGAATACACAAACAGACATGCAAAGAACAGAACCCAACTCAAGTGGGGTCTCTACACTAAATGTGAGAAGGTTGTATAAGTAGCAGTTGCTCTAGGTTCCTTGCAAGGGCATGAATATATGACTGGTGACTATTTTACACAACAACCAAATGCTATGAAGGAAAAAAAACAAAACAAACAAAACAAAAAAAAAACAAAAAAAACAAGAGCGCTCATAATAGGGAGAACAATTTAGCATTGTATTGATGCGAGAGTGCCTCAAAGAGACAACTCCCATTTGATGGCATTTTTTCAACTGTCACAATACCACCAGTTACACTAACCAATTCAGTAGCCATCATGCAAAACTATATACAACACTACACACACAACACAATTTTCCGCAAAACCATTAAACCATTAAACAGCCTAGAACAAAGGAGACAAGAATTAGTAAATTGGAAGCAGGTTATGAAAAATATGAACGCGAACCGTGGCCTTCGGTCACCTGCAAGAGTGCAATCTCTCTTTGCAGCAGTGGCGACTCATAAAGCTCAGCAATGGTGAGGCGACATAGGTTCAAGAAAACATTCTAACAAGATGAAGGGTGAAGCAAAAATACTTGGTTCTATTATGCTTGAGGATGGTCCGAGTATCTTCCTTCTTCTATAACTGGTCATTACTCTGCTTACCTTGCCTGACGAGCCGCCACCGTCACTCGGAGAGACTTGCAGGTGTCCGGGCGGAACCCGAGATCAAGCAGTGCGGGTGTCACTCTAACTAAGTGCAAAACTAAGACTACGTGTAACTAGGGGATCTTTACTCTAAAAGCTACTATAATCAAGCATAAGCAAAAGCATAAGCATGAGCATGAGTATGAATGGACATTGAGACAACCATGTAACCAAGGAAGATTATTTATATTAGTAATGTAAGTAGATGGAGAAGAAAACAAGAAAAACAAAACAAGGAAGACAAACAACAGTAGTAAAGCCCAACGCACTGCCTGCTCTCTACGGGGAGGTAGCCATAAGGGGCGCCACCGCGGTGTGGCGCTCCAGTGTCCGCCCAGCCACTAGTTTGGTATCTTAAAGTGAAAAAATTAGGTGTATTTCGTTAAATTAAAATTTTGGGCAGTCTATGTCTCAGACCATGGAATCGATCCGATTCTGCCATTGTAGTCCCAAAATTTTTGATTTGAAAAAATACACCTTATTTTTTCTCCTCAAGGTAACATGTTGCACATCGATCAGAAGGTTTTGATATATTTTTTCAGAATCTGTCAAGATTCGTGAGAAATTCTCAACTGGATAAGCAAAAGGGTTGATTCAAAAATCTTCCAAGTCCCTATAGCAAAAAAAATCTGGGTGTTTTGGTAAATGTCTATGGGAGCAAAATGTTGGCAATTGCCTCTGCTATGAGGATATGAACTTTTTTCGTACTTTCAGAAGATGCTTTTTTGCAAAAAACTTGATAAAAGTGTGTGAACTTCTCCTAATATGAACGAGGGGCTGATAAGGGCTTTTGAAAATATCAAAAATGAAAAATTTTGTGTCCATTCCGTAACCGATTTTTTTATTCAAAACATTTCGATCAGCCGTTCTCGAGAAAATGTCTGGTGGTATGGTTCCTCTCATCTTGAACTCTAGGCCACTGTCTCTTATTTCGTCATTTGTGAGTGTCTATATTGAAAGTTCTCTTTCATTTGGTTTTTCTCTTAAAACTCTGTGCAGTGTGCTGGTTCCTCTTATCTATAGTTATCATCGCTGCATTATGTTCTGTATAATTTCAATGGGTATGCAGAGTTAGTGAGAGCGGTGGAGTGAGAATTTATTTTCTACGTGAAACTTCTGAGAGCAAATGCTTTTGTTCATTTTCTTTTTTAATTTCTATTAATTTCATGTCACAAATTATTTCACCAAAACTTTCAGCTAAACCTCAAGTGATTGCGGCCAAGATCTAAAATCTTTCCCCCAAACCAGCTCCATTTTACTTCACCTGCCCCAAACACTTCTTCGTGAAAACTTGCTCGTAAAAACTTTTCTTTCAAATATCTTCCTATATTTATTTCCCTACACCCGTGGACGTTTCGTTCTGATTCAACTTGCAAGTCATGTGATATCAGAGCGACCAAGTCTTAAGTTTCCTCGATTAGGTGGCTTCAGAGCTCCTTCAAATAATTTGATACTTCTCCTGATCACATTGTCTATTTTTCGTATAAAGCGCCTTCAATAATTTGATACTTCTCCTGGTAACAGATCTTCCGTATGAAGCTCCTTCAAAATATTTGATACTTCTCCTGTAAACACTTTCGTCTGAATAGCCGCATACAACCAAAAGACATGGTAGCTCTGATTCAACTTGCAAATCATCTGATATAAGAGCGACCAAGCCCTAGTAGCATCAACTCCTTTTTTGTTCAAATAAAATGGCAATTTTATTTGAAATGTTATTGATATTTCAAAGAAATTTTACTTGAATAAATCTCAGATAAATCTTAGTTAGGTTGACATTTTCTTATATTTTATTTGAATAAATGGCAATTTATTTTGAATAAATTGCAATTTTGTTTGAATAAAGTGCAGTTTTAATTAAATAAATTGCAATTTACTCCGTTAAATTGAAATTTTATTTGAATAAAAAAGTAATTTTTTTCAAACAAACTTGAACTGTACATAGAATTTTGTACTCTTCGTGAGGTGCTTTGCTTCATGAGAACTGTGACTGTTAGTGTAATTTGCCTTAACGTTTAACGTTCAGATCCCAGGTAATCTCGGATAAAGCTTGAACTTGTCTTTAGGTTCCTCTATTTACCATTTTACTGGTGTGAGTATAGTTGGTACAGAAGTGCATCAAAAATCAGAGACTAGGAGAAAATAAAATTCAACCACAAAATCTACACCTGAGGTCACGCCTACCTGCGGTTCAAGTTAATCTGCGCGTTGACTGGTTGTTGAGTTCCATCGTTGATTGTACTTTGAACTGACTTCAGCAAATTATAATAATGTGTTTGAAATTAAAATTTGCAGCAAATCTGATTTCAAAGTTGAACTTCAGTCAGTTTGGACATGAAGAAGCAAATAAAAGGATGACTGACTCATTCGTGGTTCTGAAGTTTGCACGGACCGAACGGAAGACTTTCATTTCATTGAGAAATTAAGAGTATTCTTCAATAAGAGAGCGTTTTATAGTTGAATTGAAAGACTAAAGTACCCATTTAGCAGAAATAAGAAACTACTGTCATCATTATGGCAATAATGGTGCAAGAAATCAATCACAACACTGACTTAGAATTACCAGTATTAGGTTAAGGTTAGGTACTCCGTAGAACTCTGAAGTGACCAAAATACAGTAATTCACAGACACCTTGTTATGAAAAAAAACCAACCTAACTTTCTTTAAAAGTGAAGACAACACCACGTCGTGCGATGCACGAAACGGGGCACCAATTCATTATAATGTTATGTTCTTTTACCAAGGATATGGGTGTGGACAAGAAGGCTGTAAAACGGTGCCATACTAAAATTTTGCTGTGAGGTTGATCGGAGAGCATCCTCTTGCTCCACTCATCTATTTGCCAATTCAATTCGATTCATCCGTCAAGCGATTCATCCTAGTCAATTGAGCCACTCGAGTGAATGTTAGCATGAGATTCGAGTGAAGTTCAGTCACAACTTCGTAACCACTTATTTATCGACTGCTTCCAAACAAGAGGGGAAAGTTGCTTTATCCTACTTAAGAATCTTAGGTGAATATACCGCTAAAGTAGTCGACAATTTTATCGCAACCGATTGGACCCAAGGATTCATGATTTACTCACAACATTTTAGAAAAGCTGATTTGATTGGTCCAGGTCAAGATTTGTTTCGACTTAGGTTACATCGAGTAGAATTACACAAATCGAGTTGGCTTTCCCCGATTAGATCTAATGTGTCCAAATTAACACCATCATTTGTACTTGGCTTCTAGGTTTCTCTCTTCAGACTTTGTAAGATTATTGACAAGATTATGACCATTTTCCCTCATGCCCAGAGCCAAAGCCTGGCATCATAACTGTGCTGTTCAGTGTCGAACACACTTCTTGCACTTTTTCAGTGTAGCTTCAGATAGCTTCATAATGAAGCTTTTTTTCATCCTCGCAAAACTATCCGTTTGCAAGTAAAACATGTCGAATCATCTTCAGCAGTTCAATGAAAGATGAGTCACTGTAACCATTCTATTAGAGGGGGACCATTTTGAGTATAGGGTTCTGACAAACAATGGTGCCTGTTTCCAACCGCATCAAAGCGCATTGATAAGCGCTTCATTAGAAACGAGTTGAAACTCGCGCAAACCAACCACTCTCCCATGCCCTCTGATGCAGTTCAGAAGCGACAGACTGTCTTATCGGACAGTTGTACTTAGGTAAATAAATACTTAAAAAGTTGTTACCAAACTCCAACCAAACTCGTAGTAAAATTCACTTCACGAGTGGCTCAATCAACTTGGGCAAAAGAGATGAGTCGAGTGAAATGGATGCTCTCCGATCAACCTCAGCCCACTATTTCAGTCGACATCATTTATCATTGAATGAATGCATCACACAACTTGGTGTTGGTGTTGCCATTTGAATAGTTCTGCTCTCCATGACTGTCATGCAAGCATAGGTACAATTGGTCTGAAATGTAAAGGTCCACCCTTGCTTTTTTTTTCATTTCGGTAACTTTACTCTCTCTAGACCACGCTCATCGGTTAACGAAGTTAACTCCTTCAGATCACTCAACTTGAGGAGATAAAGATGAGTAAATCTGTCTCAGGAAGAGAGAGTTTGCTGAGAGAGGTCAAATTACAAAATTTTTGAATAAATCACCACAAACATACCACTTTAACTCTCAAAATGCCAAGAAAGGCAATGAGTTACGGCATTACGAGGCAATAACACGCACTGTAGAATCTGGCAAATTAAATGAAAGCTATGAAGAACTTGAGTGTTTCAATTAGTAGAAACTGAAATTAAGGCTTTGATTGACAGAAAACACGCACAGTTCATAAAGAAATTCAGATTTTAAAGTCTCTGATAGACTTCGAAAACACGCGAAAATACATTGCGGGGGGAACTTCGGTTTGTTTTCACAACACAAATCTCTAACCTTAAAATCTCCGAGGCAAATTACGCATGTTTACCAAAGCCTCCGAACTAGATATAGCTCGTTGGTAATCACAGACAAAATATGAAACTACCAAATTTATTCATAACGGAGACAAATCCTTATAAAAAACTTGGGGTCAATACTCAGTCAAAACCTAACTCAAACATTATTGACATTATTCGAACATTTCAAACGGCGCACTATGGATCCAAATCGAGTCCTAAGTGGTCAAAAATACAAAGACATGAGATATCACAAGAATTGTCGATCCATCAAATGATATTCTCCGATAAGTATGGGACAAGCCAGGAATTAAAAAACGGAGCCAAATAAACCCCTTGAAATCATCTATAACACCCAGCTAAAATACTAATTTTCCAACTTTGAAAGGATCGAATTTGGACCGCCAAAGATTTGATTTCTATCCATTGTGCGGCGGACCGAAGAATATCGCGGATTCGATATGGCGCGCGATTCGTTTAGTGACTGCTTAAAGGATAGGGAGACTTTTCGCGTTGCCGCTCCGCAATATATCGAACGAAAGGAATCCACCGAAAAGCAGTACGCGATCATTACGCGCGGAAATCTGACAACGCACGTTTGCGACCAAGCCGAAAATTGTCGATTTTTATGCAGGAAGTTTATGGCCAAAATCGATACAAAACCATAACAAAAACATGCAGTACTTACTGCATGTTAAAAAAAAAAAAAAAACAGAAATACTCAACTCAAGAGAGATTCACACACAGTATTTCTCTTTCTCTCTGCTCGTATAGCATATAGCCAGGGCTGCCGTTTTGCGTATAACACTGTGCAACAAAATTTGGGTTTTGCTCTGTCCCCCTGACGAAACCTATTTTTCTCGATCCCATGGGTGTTAAAACGAAGGCAAATCGCCGTCAGAACCCCACATCTTGGGCGGGAGGGCTAAAAACCCGCCATTTTTGAATTTTCGCCAATTTTGCATACCTTTGATCGATTTTTCCAACTTTTCGGTACAAAAACCAATCGAACCAAAAAATCTAATTAATGCATCTGAAAGAACATTAAATTTGCTACAAATCCGTGTAATCAGATTCATTTTACTATATTTTTTTCTTTGGAATAATTACGCATATTCCGAAAAATTACCCTCAAAAATTGCCCAAAAAAATCGACTTTTCCTCAGTTTTTCCCTTATATATTCAGATCCAGAAATTCAATGTCAAATCCGTTTTCATAGTCTTAAAGCGCATAAAATTTGCTACAAAACCACTGCAATAATCATCGTTTATTCAATTATTTGGCGTCGTCAGGTGCCATACAATGAGTGCTCAAAAACGTCAATTTTTGCGATTTTTCTCCTCATATAGACTACCATTCAAATCCAAATCGCTCCAGGTCAACCCTATGAGAAGAATGCACCACTTTTTTTTTTGAAAATTGAAAATATGGCTGATGGGAAACAATAATTGAACACCTTGGAGCCCTCTGCTTTCCGAAAAACTCCAGATTTTGAGAGAAAATCATCTTTTTACATACTTCGAAAGAGCTGTCAATTTTCGCCTATTTTCTCACGTTTTTTTAAAGCGGTGTTACCTACTACGCCCGAATGAGCAAAGTTTCGCAATGATTGTGCAGAGCTAGACTTCGAATTTTTTGCTCTCCTCAGTGAAATACCGTATCTTAATGGTGTAAATTTGAAGGTTAAGGAAGGCATTTCATGTATTGGGTAATCGGGAGTTGTGTTAGGCTCAAGATTAGGTGGCCCTGAAAAGGGCTGTTTTGAAGGGGAAAAGAGATGGGTTGTTTTATCTCCCACAAGGAATGGGCTGAGCACAAACAATTTTTATTTTTTCAGGGATGATAGAGCGATGCGTAGGGAGTTTGAAAATGCTCATATTTTGTTTTAGCCCCCCCCCCGCAGAACCGGGGGGGGGGGGTTGGGGGTCAATGGAAAAACCATTTTTGGCCATAACTTTTAAAAACTTCCAGATAACAACATATTTTTTTTTTTTTTTTTTTGCAAAGAAAGAATAATTGAAATACTTGTCTGTTTATGTATAACATGGGTAACAAGTTGTAAAGCCTCCAATTTTCATCAAGATATTGCCTTTTCAAAATTTAGAAAATTTCAAAAATCAGATTTTTTACAATTCTCAATTCGGATTGCACGGAGGAAAACCAAAATCGCCCAAAAGAAATCTGTTGTCTTCCCAGTTAAAACGAGTCCACGAGATTGATTTCGGGAAACCGTTCGTCTTCGAGTTATGAAGTTTTAAAGTCAACCTTTATCTGCTAGGCAGCCATCTTTGGCAGTTAAAAAATTTCTAAGTTTCAGAAATTGCTATTCTTGCGTTTTTAGGGATAACGTTTTATCCGTTACCGTAA
>VMOF01000220.1:6298533-6343017 GCA_011764245.1 Trialeurodes vaporariorum
CCCCAAATCTCCTTTTCCTCATTTTCAGGAAAAACTTAATAATTATTTTCATCCCCCCCTCCAATATTACACGACATAAAATAGCGCCGTTTAGATTGGGTTCGTTATTCCACTAAAGGATCCAAGATATTGTAATTCTCTCTCTCTCTCTCTCTCTCTCTCTCTCTCTCTCTCTCTCTCTCTCTTTCTCTCTTTCTCTCTCTCTCTCTCTCTCTCTCTCTCTCTCTCTCTCTCTCTCTCTCTCTCTCTCTCTCTCTCTCTCTCTCTCTCTCTGGTGATTTAAACGCATGTGTTAGCAAAGGATAGAGGAGGGGGCGAAAATCTCGTGACTGCCCCTACTCTGTCCTTTTCTAACACACACGTTCTAATGGGAGAAGCGAGAGAGAAGGACAAATTCCTGGATCCGCTAGTGCGTTCCTATCATCCCGTTTGATGACACCGAATGCATCCAATGAGCTATAACTTTAGAGTGGCACATCAAGGAACGTTCCGCTGGTTCATTGTTGTCAGCTAGGGCGCCGCCATCTTGCCGTAAAAATCGATTTGGAGGTTAAATTTTGTAGGTAGTTTCCGGTCGTTCCGTAAACAAACTCGGGCTTCGCTGGAAACGACTTTGAAACGACCTACAAAACTTAACCTCAAACCTTGGAATCTGCCGTCCAAATTCCGCTTTTTCCCGGGATTCGTCGTTCCGTAAACAAACTCGGGCTTCGCCGGAAACGACTTCGAAACGACCAACAAAACTTAACCTCAAACCTTGGAATCTGCCGTCCAAATTCCGCTTTTTCCCGGGATTCCTTCTACCCTGTGTGGCACAAGGTGGACCAATCAGCTGCCACTCTAAAGTTATAGCTCATTGAATGCATCACAGCTTTTTAATTGCGTTGTGAAATTCCTTCTTAGCCATGATTCCGCGCGCAAAAGGGAACTTTTTATTGGAGCACCCTATAAAATATGAGACTGCGTCAGCGCGGCGCCTCCACAGACTACCCATAGATATACGCACATCCGCCATCTGGTCACGTCGGTCACCGATGCAAACCACTCCGTCCACCGTCCACCGTTCACCGATCGCGATATCAAAGCGGCACACACCAAACACTGGGTACAAAAACTCCGGGAGTACAGATTGGTTTTGGCATCGAGTCAAATTTGGTCAAATATCACGTTCAACCATCAGAATCGACTACCATTCCACATACCGACTGTCGCGCCGCACCTTTACCAACTGTATGGTCGGTGTACTACTGCTGATTAATCATATAGGGGTAAGTTCAAATAACTTTTAACTTTTTTATGTAATTTGTCATTACCGTAGACCATTGAGCAAGGCAAAAATATCAGGAAAATAAAGGTTTTGACCAGAATTCTTTCCTGATAAACAATAATTTATATCAAATTGATGATGGATCGATGATAAATCTAAAGAACTACCGGAAAAATTATGTCTTTTTACAAGTTTTAATGAGTTTTACTGGGTCTACGGTAATGACAAAAACTTGTTTTTTTTTTTTTTTTTTTTTTTTTTTTTTTTGTCATTACCGGAGACCCAGTAAAACTCATTAAAACTTGTAAAAAGACATAATTTTTCCGGTAGTTCTTTAGATTTATCATCGATCCATCATCAATTTGATATAAATTATTGTCTATCAGGAAAGAATTCTGGTCAAAACCTTTATTTTCCTGATATTTTTGCCTTGCTCAATGGTCTACGGTAATGACAAATTACATAAAAAAGTTAAAAGTTATTTGAACTTACCCATAGACTGATTTAAAATTAGAAGTGCGACGTCACTGAAACACCAGCTGAGGTGATTGATCAATTTAAAACGCACTAATATGCATTTTGTCAAAAAAGGAAAAAAGTATTGCAAAGAGCAAATGCCCGAATGCTCAAAATACGATTTTAGGTTTTGCACATATGAGGGTGTGCATGTGAAAAATTGTTCAGGCTCTACCGAGTATATCAGTGGCGTAACGTGCAATTTAGCAACATGGTATTTTGTTCATTTAAACCCACGTAAAAAGTCGAATGCGAAGGTGTTCACACGGAAAAAAAACTACGGTGAAAATAACCATACGGATGCCTGATTTTGACACATGCTAGATGCTATGGTAATGTTAACCAGAAGTGTACTATGTTTTGACTAGGTACTAGGTGATGTCACCTGATTGCATGTCGAATTTACTCAAAGTATCGGTAATTGTACTATACCTCTGGCCAAGTTTACCATAACATCTATCAGGTGCCAAAATCAGGTATCCGTATGGTTATTTTCACTAATCTTTTTTTTCCGTGCACCGAACACCCAACACTTCGATCTTTTACATGGGTTTAAATGGAAGAACTGCAACGTTGCCAAATCGCACGCTACGCCACTGGAGTATATATGCTTTGAGACGCTGCTGTAGACATATTCGTACCAAAGTTCTGCTAATAACGAGCTTCCTTCCTGTTACAATGGTGTACGCAAGATTTAGTCTCTCTTTGTCTTTCCCTGTGTTTAAGAGTATGTGTCGCAGGCAGATCGCAATCTTAGGCAAATCGCAATCGCTTGCGATTTGCCTAGGCAAAGTCGAGCAAACCACTTATTTAATATCAGGAAAAATTCAAATCAAGTGTAATGGTGACTTCCAAAATAATTGTATCGATATTTACTTTAGCTCATTTGAAAGCTAATAAGCTGACAAAAATTGTGATTTTATCGCGGATTTGGTTTATTTTGATTAGTTCTTGACCTTCGGTGTTTTAAATGAAGTGTTTTTGAACACTGTATTCAATCGCTTTAAAAGTTCATAAAAGAGAACCAGTTGCGAAAAACTTAATCTGTGGGTATCAGTACGATCGTTGGTTTTTCAAAATTTTAAGTTTTTAGCAAGTTATGGAGAATAACGGATTTCCTTTAAACCCCTTTAAAGAACCAGTTTTTTTTTTATTTATTTATTTATTTATTCGTTATTAGTACACCAGCTTTACAGCTCAGTACAGGTCAAATATAGAATTACATTTTCTAACAGAAAAGTTTTTAGAATAGTAGGTAAGGAGAAAATATATCTAATTACTCATTACTGTACAGAGGAGTACAAGCAGAGCCTAGTCCTGCGTCGACGAGTTGATGCAACCCGCACTACGCGTAGCCTGAACCTCTCTCCGTCTTGAGAGAAAAAAGAAAAGAAAGACTAGAGAGGGGCTGATTTTACGTGTAATGCTGGTTGCGTCGAATCGTCAACGCAGGACTTATAGCTCTGCTTGTACAAAGACCTGTCCATCACTTCAATGGTTTCAGGTTTTCCCTTTTAGATTGTAGAAAGGATTTATTTTAAAATACTCCTTTGTTTTCATTGAGAATGTGCTACCCTTTCATGAACATTTTTTTTAAGGATTTCTGAAGTTTAGTTTAGGGAAGGTTATTTTAAAGAGAACACCTCTCCACCGTTTCTACAGGGAAGGTAGTTAACTGTTCGTACTTGCTGGAGTTGGAATTCCCTAAAACAATAGATTGAAGGCGCCAAAACGAGCCCTTATGTATTGTAATTTTTTATCTAATTGTAAGTAAAAATACTCGGTAAAAAAATATACTATAATGAAACTTGGGCTTGGTCCATAAAGGGTTAAAATCAATGGGGAAAGGGGTAAACATATATATAGGAAAAAATTTGGAATATTTCAAATGTAGCTTTTTAAAATTCTGATGAAAATTTGCAAAAAATATTATGCAATTAGTCTACTGAAAAATTTAAACCCCCCTTAAAGGAGGGTCTAGAGGTCTCCCCAGAATATTATTGGGGGTCTGGGGGTCCCCCCCTTATATTAAAAGGGGGGTCTGGGGATGGGGATCCCTCCGAGAGTCTGAGGGTTTCCCCCAGAAAATATATGGGAGTCTGATCCCCCCCCCCACAGATTAAGTTACATGTGAGAAAGCGTCCGTAGGGTATTCCCTACAGTTTATTTTTAAAGTAAAATTTGGTAATTTATAGGAAATCTGGCAACATCAACTGAGAGTGGGAATGCGGCGGGATCCAGGAATGGTCCTCCTCTAACTTTCAGTGTTGCCAGATCGAGGGTAAAAAGCCGTATCGTCCCCTTTTAAATCAATGTAAAACGTACAGTTTTTTCACCCCAATCTGGCAACACTGCTAATTTTTGCCCTTATGAAACGCGCGCGTGTGTGTTAGTATGTGTTAGAAAAGAACAGATTAGGGACAACCGCGTGACTTTCGCCCCCTGCACCTTATTCTCTATTCTTGTCTCTTTAACCCAAGCGTTTAGATGTGCGAAGAGAGAGAGAGGAAGTAAAATCCCTGGATCCGCCTCTGATAATCGTGGCGTCAGTCTTGTTGAGCAAATAGCGTTATAGTCAGCATGTCATTGATATTCTCAATCAGATTTGACTCCTCCTCAGTTGCGGCTCGTGCAATTTGGCAACTATGCTAATTTTCCATTTAAATCCATGCAAAAGTATCGATATCTTGGGGGTGCAATTGCACCTCCTGAAGATCGATTGTTTTAAAAGGTTTAAATGGAGATAATACGTTGTTGCCAGATTGCACGAGTCGCCACTGCTCCTCCTCCACCCCAAAATTTTTCTAGCTGCTCCGATCTAACAAATTTTTTTCAGGCACGCGATATGACGCTGGATAAAATCCTCCGTTGAGGGGTTTTTCGAAAATCGAAAGCAATGATTTTTTTTTTGTGTTTTTTTTTTTTTTTTCCGTCAGCAGGGCTGCAGGATTTTCGGGCTCCGGGCACCGGTGGCTTCCCTCCCTTACCCATTCGCACCCAACCTTGATTCTTGATTGAACCCTTCTGCTTCTTTTCTCAGATTTAGAATAGGCGGAGGCCGGAGCTCTTAGGAGGCAGAACCCTAAAAATCATCCTTAATGTCCTCAGTTTAAGTGCACGGAAAACATTAAATAATTATTTTATCCCCCCCTCCAATATACACGACATAAAATAGCGCCGTTTAGATTGGGTTCGTTATTCCACTAAAGGATCCAAGAAAAATTTGTAATTTTTTCTCTCCTCTCTCTCTCTTTTCTCTCTCTCTCTCCTCTCTCCCCTTCTCTCTTTCTCTTTTTTCTCTCTCTCTCTCTCTCCCCTCTCTCTCTCTCCCTCTCTCTCTCCTCTCCCCTCTCTCTCTCTCTCTCTCTCTCTCTCTGGTGATTTAAACGCATGTGTTAGCAAAGGATAGAGGAGGGGGCGAAAATCTCGTGACTGCCCCTACTCTGCCCTTTTCTAAACCCCACGTTCTAATGGGAGAAGCGAGAGAGAAGGACAAATTCCTGGATCCGCTAGTGCGTTCCTATCATCCCGTTTGATGACACCGAATGCATCCAATGAGCTATAACTTTAGAGTGGCACATCAAGGAACGTTCCGGGGTTCATTGTTGTCAGCTAGGGCGCCGCCATCTTGCCGTAAAAATCGATTTGGGGGTTTAAAATTTTGTAGGTAGTTTCCGGTCGTTCCGTAAACAAACTCGGGCTTCGCTGGAAACGACTTTGAAACGACCTACAAAACTTAACCTCAAACCTTGGAATCTGCCGTCCAAATTCCGCTTTTTCCCGGGATTCGTCGTTCCGTAAAAAAAACTCGGGCTTCGCCGGAAACGACTTCAAAAAACGCCCAAAAAACTTAACCTCAAACCTTGGAATCTGCCGTCCAAATTCCGTTTTTTCCCGGGGATTCCTTCTACCCTGTGTGGCACAAGGTGGACCAATCAGCTGCCACTCTAAAGTTATAGCTCATTGAATGCATCACAGCTTTTTAATTGCGTTGTGAAATTCCTTCTTAGCCATGATTCCGCGCGAAAAAGGGAACTTTTTATTGGAGCCCCCTATAAAATATGGACTGCGTCAGCGCGGCGCCTCCACAGACTACCCATAGATATACGCACATCCGCCATCTGGTCACGTCGGTCACCGATGCAAACCACTCCGTCCACCGTCCACCGTTCACCGATCGCGATATCAAAGCGGCACACACCAAACACTGGGTACAAAAACCCCGGGGGAGTACAGATTGGTTTTGGCATCGAGTCAAATTTGGTCAAATATCACGTTCAACCATCAGAATCGACTACCATTCCACATACCGACTGTCGCGCCGCACCTTTACCAACTGTATGGTCGGTGTACTACTGCTGATTAATCATATAGGGGTAAGTTCAAATAACTTTTAACTTTTTTATGAAATTTTGTCATTACCGTAGACCATTGAGCAAGGCAAAAAATCAGGAAAATAAAGGTTTTGACCAGAATTCTTTCCTGATAAACAATAATTTATATCAAATTGATGATGGGATCGATGATAAATCTAAAGAACTACCGGAAAAATTATGTCTTTTTACAAGTTTTAATGAGTTTTACTGGGTCTACGGTAATGACAAAAACTTTTTTTTTTTTTTTTTTTTTTTTTTTTTTTTTTTGTCATTACCGGAGACCCAGTAAAACTCATTAAAACTTGTAAAAAGAATAATTTTTCCGGTAGTTCTTTAGATTTATCATCGATCCATCATCAATTTGATATAAATTATTGTCTATCAGGAAAGAATTTGGTCAAAACCTTTATTTTCCTGATATTTTTGCCTTGCTCAATGGTCTACGGTAATGACAAATTACAAAAAAAAGTTAAAAGTTATTTGAACTTACCCATAGACTGATTTAAAATTAGAAGTGCGACGTCACTGAAACACCAGCTGAGGTGATTGATCAATTTAAAACGCACTAATATGCATTTTGTCAAAAAAGGAAAAAAGTATTGCAAAGAGCAAATGCCCGAATGCTCAAAATACGATTTTAGGTTTTGCACATATGAGGGTGTGCATGTGAAAAATTGTTCAGGCTCTACCGAGTATATCAGTGGCGTAACGTGCAATTTAGCAACATGGTATTTTGTTCATTTAAACCACGTAAAAAGTCGAATGCGAAGGTGTTCACAGGGAAAAAAAAAACTACGGTGAAAATAACCATACGGATGCCTGTTTTTGACACATGCTAGATGCTATGGTAATGTTAACCAGAAGTGTACTATGTTTTGACTAGGTACTAGGTGATGTCACCTGATTGCATGTCGAATTTACTCAAAGTATCGGTAATTGTACTATACCTCTGGCCAAGTTTACCATAACATCTATCAGGTGCCAAAATCAGGTATCCGTAGGGGATTTTCACTAATTTTTTTTTTCCGTGCACCGAACACCCAACACTTCGATCTTTTACATGGGTTTAAATGGAAGAACTGCAACGTTGCCAAATCGCACGCTACGCCACTGGAGTATATTGCTTTGAGACGCTGCTGTAGACATATTCGTACCAAAGTTCTGCTAATAACGAGCTTCCTTCCTGTTACAATGGTGTACGCAAGATTTAGTCTCTCTTGTCTTTCCCTGTGTTTAAGAGTATGTGTCGCAGGCAGATCGCAATCTTAGGCAAATCGCAATCGCTTGCGATTTGCCTAGGCAAAGTCGAGCAAACCACTTATTTAATATCAGGAAAAATTCAAATCAAGTGTAATGGTGACTTCCAAAAAATTGTATCGATATTACTTTAGCTCATTTGAAAGCTAATAAGCTGAAAAAATTGTGATTTTATCGCGGATTTGGTTTATTTTGATTAGTTCTTGACCTTCGGTTTTTTAAATGAAGTGTTTTTGAACACTGTATTCAATCGCTTTAAAAGTTCATAAAAGAAAACCCAGTTGGGGAAAAACTTAATCTGTGGATATCAGTACGATCGTTAGCTTATTAGCTTTAGAATGAGCTAAATCAAATCTCGTTATAATTATTTTGTATGTCACCATTACGCTTGTGCTAATTTTTTTCTGATAGTAAATAAGCGACTCTTGCTCTTTGCCTAGGCAAATTGCAAGCCGATTGTGATTTGCCTAAGATTGCTATTTGCCTGCGACGTATGTACTAGAAACGGAGAGAGATAGGGGCTAAAGTCACATTCGATCCCCTGTTTCTGTCCTTTTTCAGCACACGTGTTCAAATGGGGAAAGAGAGAGGAAGAAAAATTCCTGTTTACGGCTCTTGTACCAGCGAGTCGATCGATTGATTTCAAAAGCTACTCAACTCCTGTTTGCTCCTTAGCAAAAATATTTTATATTCGAATCGGGTAAGATTGTAAAAATGGAGCTGTTGCACACTTTTGCTGAAAGCGATTTAAGAGTAGATTCAGATGTAAAAACCTGCAAAAAAACAATGGTAGCACAAAAAACGTAGCATAATTCACCCATAAACTCATGAAAGGCTATTAAATGCGCGAGCGTAATGGCAACGCTGCGTTAAGCACTAATAAAATTTAATAGGAGATTCCCATCTAATAATAATGAAACTCCATTAAGGAGTGACCAATGAAAGACGACTTCCCTTTGACACCGATGTCCGATACCGATATCACCAGGTGTCACAGCACAGACCAGAGTATATACCATTTGGAGAATCGTTTGTTATGATTCTACTCGAGAATAAATGAATATGACGCTGCTGGGGCAGTAAATAACAAGAATACATACTTCCAATGAAATGAGAATACTATATTGACATTATAGAAAACTATTTATACTAGACATTAAGAATGAACAATGGATTATTGTGGTAAACTAAGGGACTAGTAAAAGCGGACAGGAGAGCGTGGTAAAAAAAAAAAAAAAAAAAAAAAAAAAAAAAAAAAAAAAAAAAAAAAAAAAAAAAAAAAAACAGAAATACTCAACTCAAGAGAGATTCACACACAGTATTTCTCTTTCTCTCTGCTCGTATAGCATATAGCCAGGGCTGCCGTTTTGCGTATAATCAATGCTATTTTTATATTCACCGATGATTCCACCGGTTGAGAAAAGATTACACAGTTCAGTTCCGTGCATGACTGTGATAAACTAAAATACTCGCATCTGTAATCTTTTCTCAACCGGTGGAGTCGTCGATGACTTTAAAAAACTTGCGGATATTTTAATTAATCAACGGAGTTTCCACCGATTAAGGAAAGATTACAGATCAGAGTATTTTCGTGCATTACAGTCATATACACGGACCTGAACTGTGTAATCTTTTCTCAACCGGTGGAATCATCGGTGAATAGAAAAATAGCATTGATTATACGCAAAACGGCAGCCCTGCGTATAGCTCAGCTGAGCATACCTTCAATTCAATATCGGCCTCACCACCATTAATCGGACGTGGATCACACTCTGGTGTCTAATTACTCTGTGAATCCTCCATGTCAGCATAGAGAGAGAGCGACGAAATTAAGATACGAATTTCCCATTAAAGGTGCCCAACGCCGCCATAACGCTTGCACATTCAACAGAATTTTATGAGTTTAGAAGTGGATTTCGTGAGATTTTTAGAGTTACAATCGTTACTTTTGCAGGCTTTTGCATCTGAATCGACCCTTAACCCTTTCAGACCTGAAAATCCTTTTTTCCAGGAACGGATTTTTGGTCAACATTGTTGTTCTCAGCGCTGTTTCCTCGTCTAAATTGATGCGCATATTGTATTTTTTTGTTTTCCATAAGACGACATGTTATTCAAATGTCCATTGGAATGGACTTCAGATCTGAAAGGGTTAAATCGCTTCTAGCAAAAGTGTGCAGCAGCCCCATTGGTCTATGATTCTAGATCTATCTGGTTGCTATAGATGCTAGATGGTATACAGGGTGTTGAAAAACTGTTCCAGAATATTTCAGGGGCGGATTTTACAGGTCAAAATAAGACTATTTTTTCCCTTTATGCATGGGTCCGAAATTGCAGTCTTTTCGAGTTACAGTGTTGCAAAGTTTCCGAAAAACAAATTGAAAAATTGTCATAACTCCCCCGTGAATTTTTCTTAATGCTCGTAAATAGGTACTCTGGTGTAGAGTTTAGGGCGTTCTTGCCGATTTTGGCCGTGAAAATGCTGTTTGCAAAAATTTGAGGGGGGCTATGCGGGGGTTTTTCTTGATTTTTCTCAATTTTTTTTGCCAAATTATGTGAAAACATGCTTTCGGATTCATTGAACCCAAAAACGATTAGCATTACTCAAAAGTTCGTAAAAAAGTATGCATTTTTAGTCATACAAGTTTTTTCCAATTCGTAAACCATTTCCGAGAAAATCGTCCCTGAAGTTGCAGAGGTCGGCCAATAATCGCCTTTTCTTTGATTCTGTCAATTCTTTGGCCGACTTCGCCAACTTCAGGGACGATTTTTTCGGAAATGGTTTACGGATTGGAAAAACTTGTATGACTAAAAATGCATACTTTTTTACGAACTTTTGAGTAATGCTAATCGTTTTTGGGTTCAATGAATCCGGAAGCATGTTTTCACATAATTTGGCAAGAAAAAAGTGAGAAAAATCAAGAAAAACCCCCGCATAGCCCCCCTCAAATTTTTGCATACAGCATTTTCACGGCCAAAATCGGCAAGAACGCCTTAAACTACACCAGAGTACCTTTTTACGAGCATTAAGAAAAATTCACGAGGGAGTTATGACAATTTTTCAATTTGTTTTTCGGAAACTTTGCAACACTGTTACTCGAAAAGACTGCAATTTCGGACCCATGTTTATAGGAAGAAAAAGTCTTATTTTGACCTGTAAAATCCGCCCCTGAAATATTCGGGAACAGTTTTTCAACACCCTGTATATCTATATCGTTCCGTAGTGCTACAGTCCGATCACCAACTTACCTGCAGCCTCAGAAATATTTGCCGCAACAATCCATCAAATAAAATCATTACATCTGTTTATTTATTTATTTATTTGTTTTTTCAAATAACTTTGAAAATATGGCAGATCCTAATTTGCATGAGCAAGATACTGTTCTTGTACACTGCGCAGTTGGTTAGCCGCCAGTGGCCAAAGAATGCGCGCATCACATCAGACGACCTTGGCGAACCATCAATTTCGAAATCAGAAAAGACCTCTAGTATTAGTGTTACTTATTTATGATCTTTGATCTTCTGAGGCTTACCTATCATGTGACCTACTGGTGTTTCTTTCTTTCCCAATCCGAACGGACAATTCCATTCGAGAAAGGCTAAGAAAAAGCATGAAAATTTTTTCCCTCTCCTTTCTAAAATACCTGTAAATTCTGTGATTACAGAAGGAGCGTGGACAAGGGTGTGTCCAGAATTAATTCCGGGGGTGAGGGGGTATTCTGTTTTTACCAATTTCTTGACGCAGCTTAGCGATGAGGGGTCTTCGTTTTATTAAACTTCTCTTAGTGGCCCACATGATCCCTATATGAGTGTAAATACTTTTCTTCGTCTTCTTCCTTTCCTTTTTTTGACCCCCCCCCCCCCGGTGGTTTTTTTTTTTTTTTTTTTAGTGGTAGCGCGTGCAATCTAGCAACGTTGCATTTCGTTAATTCAAATTCATGTAAAAATATCGATTCGAGGAAGTACACAGTGCACTCGTAATATTTAAAATTTTCATGGCTTCGAAACAACGAAATGCAACGTCGCCAAATTACAACGACGCGACGGCGACGCCACTGAGTATCCTTTTTTTTTTTTTTTTTTTTTTTTTTTTTTACTTCTGCTGGCTCTTTAGTTGATTCCATGGCACGGGAACAAAGCGATCGATCAATGATTATTTCTCAGACTCTGTGGATTTTTTTTTTTTTTTTTGTAAAACCAGGATTGTCAGCACCTGGAGGTAAATCTAACCAGAGACAAATAGAGACGGGGCACTACGCTAAAATACATAGGGAAGATTTGAGGCACTCTGAATTTTCGGGGATTCAACAAAATAACATGTAAAACAACAGTCAACACCTTGCGATGTCGCATGGTGTTGAATGGTGACATTCGGAAAACACAGGGGGGGATGGGCGGGAAGTGAAGAGGAGGGTGCTCATCATTCAACACCATGCGACGTTGACTGTTGTTTTGTTGAATCCGCGAGAATTCAGAGTGCCTCTGCGGCAGCCAGTTAATGTTCCGTCTCTATTTGTCTCTGAATCTATAACGAAGATATCTGTTAAATTTGGATGCTCGAATCCGGAAAATAAGGACGTAACTATGGAAATTCGCACAATCGCTGTTCGAATTATCGTATCGCACAACGGATTCCGAATTCCCACAGTTACGTCGTTATTTTCCGGATTCGAGCATCCAAACTAAACAGATATCTGTTAGATCTACCTCCAGGTGCTGACAATCCTGGTCTTCCAAAAAAAACTCCACAGAGTCCGGGAAATGACCATTAACCCTTGTGAGCCTAAGGTATTTCGGTAACACAAAGGACTAAGGGGGGGGGGGTGTTTTTGTACCCCAAGGATATTTTCATGCAGCACAGTCAGTATCAATAATTTTGAAACTTTAATGGATGGATTATGTACTTAGTACCCTAAGAGAGTAATTTATGTGAAATTTGAGTAAATTTTTGCTATGTTGCCAAATTTACACCTACTTTTAAAAAAAATGTCAAAATAAAAAAAATGGAAAAAATGAAATGAGGTACCATCTTATTTTTCCATTTTTGAAAAATTTTCCCAAATTTTTTTTTCAATGATTTGACTTAATATTCTTAATCTACATAAAATTTCCGTAAAATTCACTGTAATAGATGGTTCCAAACTTAAAACTGGCAGGACGAAGGGGGGGGGGGGATATTTGTACCCCAACACTTTAAATTTCTATAATATCCACAAAAAATCATAAAAATTAATGAAATTTGGTGGACGTGTTCTAAGTATCCTAACTTAAAATGTCATGAAGTCCCAAAAAATTTTGAGCAGTTTTGACAAAATGGCGTCAAAAAAACTGGCCTGGGGTACAAATCTCCCCCCCCCCCCCCTTAGGCTCACAAGGGTTAATCGATCGCCTTGGCCACGTGCCATGGAATCACCTTAAAATGACGACCCTTTTTTTCCCCAAACAACCATGGGCTTATAATCCCAAAAATTATGTCACCAGCTGGTTGTAACCCCCCCCCCCCCCCCACACTCTTTTTACTGCGCCATGCGCAACCGAGCCCGCTGATGATAAGATGTTTGCGATAAGAATAATATACATGTATACATCCAGGAATTACTATTAACCAGTGTGCCTGCGCAAATACCAAGTTTCTGAAGAAAAACGTCGACAGAAATGAGCAACAGTTCCGTTTTGAAATGTATTCACGCAGCTCCATTTAATATTCTAAGAACGCATCCGGTCGAGCTGAACCCGAACATCAATTAAACTGATTCAGATAACAATAAAGCTCGCATTCAACTGGAGAACAGTGGTCCGCTCTATGTCCACAATGTACTATGACTTCCAAAAGAAAGCAGTCCTCTCATTGAAATGGTTCTTGCTGATTTTTTCTTTTTATCTTCCATCGTTTTAAATGTTTTGAGGCATATGTCACATTGACACATTGACACACCATCCGTCGTCAAATAAATAACTCAGCAGTTGTTTGACAAACGGTCACAGGGCTGCCGTTTTGCGTATAATTAATAGCATTTTTCAATTCACCGATGATTCCACCGGTTGAGATTAGATTACACAGTTCAATTCAATGTTTTACTGAAATGCACGAAAATATCTACTCTGATCTGTAATCTTTTCTCAATCGGTGGAAACTCAGTTGATTTATTAAAATATCCGCATCGACGACTCCACCGGTTGAGAAGAGATTACAGATATGAGCATTTTCGTGCATTACAGTCATATACACTGAACTGAACTGTGTAATCTTTTCTCAACCGGTGGAATCTTCGGTGGATTGAAAAATGCGTTTGACCCTTTGACAACCAGGTTCAGGTCACATCAAAAGAGGGAAGCGATAACTCGCTTTTTATTGGGTAGTTAAATGTTCGTACTTCACTGTGTTCATTTTGCCTATCTCTGTAATTGAAGGCACTCGATGAGACATGAATTCACAAAAATGTGAGCAATATTTGGGGTAGCTTTCACTGTCAATTGAGAGATTGCCTTACGAAAACGAACAACTCGGGCATGGTATTAAAAGGGTTAATTATATGCGCAAAACAGCAGCCATGCAAACGGAGCATATCAACTGAACATGTAACGGTTGGTTCACCTGCCGATTGTGATGGATTTCGGCTATGTCGATTGCTTGTTTGATCAAACCTGTTTGATCGTATTCAAAGCTCTGCAAAAATCGCTATTGAATACGAAAAGCGCTAAACAATTAATTGTTGGTGCGAATGATTGCAGTTAAGATGGTGAACTTCAGATTTCAAAAAAAAAAATATACTTAACAATTCGAAAAAAAAAAAAAAAACAAAAACAGCCCATACTATCGAGGATAGTAAATTAGTAAAAGACATAGTCTGGATTCAATTCGTAAGTACGCTATTCTACTCACCGTCATCTGATATCCAAAAAAACAAAACTTGTCTCCGAAAACAACTAGAAGTCACTTGCTGTACAGACAATTATTCCTTTGTATTCCATTTTTTTCAAGCGTCGCTGGATCGGCCGTTCAATTGGACGACAATAAGTAAAACACACACTGGACGCAAGAGCTATAAACACATTTTCAGTCCATCACTCATATCAACAAAATTGTGTCACACTTTATGAACTAGGGCTGAAGAAAAAGACACCAACACAACCACTCACACCCAGCTAGTATCGCACAAATTTATTTACGTATTTTATTGATTTATTTGATGTATTTTTTTTTGTTTATAGATGCCCGATTTTGCAAGCCCGCCCCACCAAAACCACGCGCAGTTCACGAAATCATAAACTAATCCATCGAAATAAAACTCGGAGCTCGAATCGACGCTAAGATCGTGAGTAATCGATTCGAGGTATTGACAACAGCGAGGGATGCGACGAATAGCATCCTGAAGGTCGGGGGTAAATCAAACGATATATACGATGTATCGATGCGCAGATTGTGATTGATCGATAGTTTTTCGAGAAGATAATTTAACGATGGACACTGTGTATTGAAAATTCTTGCATGCACACTCAAACTTACTCGGCGACGATCGTTGTCGCTAGCGTTGGACGTTCCGCGCGCTTCACTTTACCGTACACACGCTCTCAGTTCTTTCGCTGGTTCGCACTCCACTCCGCGCGAATACCTCGCGTCGCTTTACATGTACGTGCGAACGAAGAGATTCGAGCTGACTGCTGCTGGCCGCACCGACCGGCGTTAGTGAAAGTTCTTGCTTCGAACGAAAGAGCCAGCGAAAAAAAAAAAAGAAAAAAAAGAGAGGAAAAAAAAAACAAAAAAAAAAAAAATGCAACTCTCTCTTTCTTTTTTGTAAGCGTTATCTTGGCTCTGACGCGCCGCCGCGCCGCTGCGCTGCGCTGGTGCTGCGAGAATCGAGCTCCTCTGCCTACAGCTTCTGCTCCCTCCCTGTGTTGCCAAATTGTAGACAAAAACTGTGATCCACGCACCTCATTTGTCGTTTTTTTTTTTTTTTTTTTTTTTTTTTTTTTGCGTGGAACACGATGGAGCAAGATCGGTCGGTTTACTCTTGGTTGAGAAGCGCGGGACTCCGCGCAGGCGGTACTATATGTTTCTCGTAAAAAACCCGGTTATTACCTTCTAATTCAGTCACTTTTAACCCTATTGAAATAAATTTAAAATAAATAAATATATAAATAAATTTACAGTTTTGGGCGTAGATGAGGGCTGCCGTTTTGCGTACAATCGATGATATTTTTCTATTCACCGATGATTCCTCCGGTTGAGAAAAGATTATACACAGTTCAGTTCTGTATATGACTGTAATGCACGAAAATACTCTGGTCTGTAATTTTTTCTCAACCGGTAGAAACTCCGTTGATTAATTAAAATATCCGCAAGTTTTTTAAAGTCACCGACGACTCCCCGGGTTTAGAAAAGATTACAGAGCGATTGTTTTAGTTTATAACAGCCATCCACTGAACTGGCACTGAACTGAACTGTGTAATCTTTTCTCAAACCCGGGGGAATCATCGGTGGATTGAAAAATAGCATTGATTATACGCAAAAAGGCAGCCCTACGCAGAAGTGATTTCTTGTTACAAGTGATCCAATGGGGCTCTTACAAACTTTTGCTGTAAGCAAATGAATAGTCTAATCTGATGTGAAAACCAGCGAAAGTCACGAAAATCACACTGAAAAAGTCTAAAAATCAGTAATAAACTCACAAAAATGCTCTAATGGCAGGATCACAATGGCGCTTCAACGCAGGTATCATGGGAGATTCCTGTCTAATTTGTCACCTTCTCAACGAAAACACAGAGATAGGTCTCAAAGTAGATAGGAATCTCCCATGATACCTACATTGAACCGCCATTATGCCCGATTCTAAGAGTGAATTTCGTGAATTTTCAGTGTACGCATCGTCATTTTTATAGGTTAATATGCAAGAATCGACTTTTCAATGGGGCTATTGCACATACTTTTGCTATAAGCTATTTAATAGTCGATTATGACGTAAAAAACCTCAAAAAATAACGATGGTGGCACTAAAAACCTCCAAAATCCACTCCTAAACTCAATAAACGCAGTTATTTGCGCGAGCGTAATGGTGGCCGAAGGCACTAACAATGGGAGATTCCCATCTAACAATTCTGAAACTCCATCAAGAAGTGACCAATAAGAGACTACTTTCATTTGACACCGGTGTCACTAGGTGTTGCGGCACCATTCATCGGATGTGGATCATCACTCTGATAACTATTTACTCTGTGAATCATCCTTGTCAACATAGAAAGAGTGACGAAATTAAGATAGGAATCTCCCATTGTTAGTGCCTTCGGCCACCATTACGCTCGCGCAAATAACTGCGTTTATTGAGTTTAGGAGTGGATTTTGGAAGTTTTTAGTGCCGCCATCGTTATTTCTTGAGGATTTTACGCCATAATCGACTATTAAATCGCTTACAGCAAAATTGTGCAATAGCCCCATTCCGTATAGCAAAAGTTTGCAAGAGCCCCATTACAATTATTACGAGTACAATTTACAATTCATCGTAAAATCAAAGATTCTGTAAAGTAAAAGTATAAACGAATAGTACTGAGTTAATGAGTGGATTTTGGAACTTTTGGTGCACTCAACGTTGATTTCAATTTTACACGCAATTATCAACCCCCCATAACGTTGTATAGAGATCGTTTCAGAAGCTAGGCGCACCGCCTAGATCGATAATCTTTGGATTATCTGTCAGTTTTTCTCAGATTATAAAATGAAAATAATGGAAATAAATGTGAGGTTTGGGTTTTTTTTTTAAAGGGAAAGTTCTCAGATCAAAATGGGTCTGTTGCAAACTTTTTCTACAGCGCTATAGAGTGTGCAATCTAATGTAAAATCGCCTGAAAAGTCCAAAGATGCACAGAAAGCAATGAAATGCAACAATAAACTCACAAAATGCGTTTAATGAAATCCAAGATGGCGGCAAAATATCGAGCAATCTGTATGCATGCAATACGAACATCCAAGGATAGCCAACCTCACAATATCCATCACAACCCAAACACAACGTAAATAAACACATAACCTCTACCTGCAGTGAGGTTGTCAAAGTTGGCAATCCTTGGATGATCACGGTGCATACATTCAGACTCCTCGATATTTTTCCGCCATCTTGGATTTCGATAAACGCCTCTTGTGAGTTTAATATTGTATTTAATGACTTTATGATGCCACCAATGGACTTTTCAGGCGATTTTTCATTGGAGTAAACACTTTTTTTCGCTGTAGCAAAAGTTTGCAACAGACCCATTGTGAAGGTGGAGATAATTTGTTTGTTTGTTGTTTTTTTTTTTGTTTTCTTTTGTTTGTTTTTGATTTGAAGGACGAAAAATAAAAAAAAATTTGCCAAAGACTTTGTGGTCTAGGTGTGCCTACACTTCTGAAACGAGCTTCAGCAAAAGTTTTGCAACAGAGACCCATTGTCTTGATTTTGCCACAAAAATGCGTTTTTATGACATTTCTTGTTTTTTCTCCTACACTCTCCAATTTTCTCGACGAGCTGTCCCAAAAACTCAAAATTTGATATCGGTATTCGGCAAAGCCGCATGGAACTCCGTGTTAAAGTCTTTTACGACCAGGTTTTTCGAAGACAAATCAACCATTGAAGTAGCGTGCGATTTGGAAACGTTGCAGTTCGCCCATTTAAATCCATTGAAAAGATCGAACATTGGGTGTTCGGCGAACACCTCCGGATTCGACCGATTACATGGGTACAAATGGACACAATGCAACGTTGCCAAATTGCATGCTACGCCACTGGTTGATTTGTCTTCGTAACCTGGTCGTAAAAAGCTTTAACATGAAGTTTTATGCGGTTTTGCCGAAAACCGATATATCTATTCCTGAGTTTTTGGGACGATTCGTCGAGAAATTTGGAGAGTATAGGAGAAAAACAAGAAATGTCCCAAAAAAAACATTTTTGCGACAGAAGCACAGATTATGGGTCTATGTTGCAAACTCAACGATAGCTCGCTCAATTTAAGTGGGTAGTTAAAATTCCTACTCGGCGGTGCTGATTTTGCATACACAGCGGATTGAAGGCGCTCGATGGAACTTATTTTCCAAATAATAACAATTTGGAGTCGCAATTATTGGAATTAAAAGGTGAAATTTTATGAGGTAGATCCCAGTCACAGAAACGAATAAACTCGGGTGGTATATTCTGGGGGTTTTAAAATTTGGCAGAGTGAACGGATTGAAAAAAAAAAAAACAAAAAAAAAAAAAAAAAAAAAAAAAAAAAAAAACGGTTGATATATTTATGGCGAGGATAGTTTTGAACAATTCGATTTGGATTGGGCAACGTGGCTCCCTTGCTTCGGCACCCAGCGTTCCTCCTCCTTCTCCTCAATGGCCCTTGCTCGGCACAACCACTCGTGAGTTTGTGAGTTTGCGTTCGCGATTCGTGATAAATTCTCTGAAATCGTCGACCCGCGCTTGTCACGACTCACAGTAGCTCCGAACGAGTACAAAGAAAAAAAGATAAAATAAAAATAAAATAAAAATAAAAAAATTATCAGTGCCGTAGCGCGATATCTGACAACGTTGCACTGTGTCCATTTAAACCCATATGATAGGTTTGAATGAGAGGGTGTTCACCGAACACCCAATACTTCGATCTTTTTCACGGATTCTAATATGGACCAACTGCAGATTTGCCAAACCGCACGCTAAGCCACTGATAATAGTTATACAGGGTGTTTCTAAACCTTATGTCATCCTTTCTACCACGTATTTTTGAGGTCAAAATAAGACCTTTTTTTTCTATAAACATGTGTCCGAAAATGCCCCCCCTTTTTAGCTACAGCCCCCCAAAGTTTTAAAAAATTACGTGAGAATCCATTAATGACCTCGAGAAATTCAGAAATGAGGTCTGACTGTATTTTCAGGCAATCTTATACCTTCAACGACACAAATTTTATGCAACGGATTAGAAATTTGAAAAGTAAAAACTGAAATCAGATGGGAAAAACTCTTAAAAAGATATTTTGGGGTTTTTTTGTTTTTGGGCGATACGACGCGTATTAAGCGAGATAAACGCTGCACAAGGTGGAAAAGTCTGCGCTTTTACCATGAAGAGCGACAGTAAGTATGCAACCCGCAACTCCGCTGCTACTTCGGCCCGCCCGCTATAGTAAAAGCGCTGACTTTTCCACCTTGTGCAGCGATTATCTCGCTTAATACGCGTCGTATCGACCAAAACAAAGAGGACCAAATATCTTTTTAAGAGTTTTTCCCATCTGATTTCAGTTTTTATTTTCAAATTTCTAATCCGTTGCATAAAATTTGTGTCGTTGAAGGTATAAGATTGCCTGAAAAATACAGTCAGACCTCATTTCTGAATTTCTCGAGGTCATTAATGGATTTTACACGTAAAAGTACCTCGGGTCACCAATTTTCATGACATTTGGTTCATAATTATGGTCGATAATCCAAAAAAAACCAACAATTTTTTAAAACTTTGGAGGGCTGTAGTTCAAAAGGAGGGCATTTTCGGACACATGTTTATAGGAAAAAAAAGTCTTATTTTGACCTCAAAAATACGTGGTAGAAAGGATGACATAAGTTTTAGAAACACCCTGTATATACCGTCGCTTAGCCTTTGATACATCGCGATCTACTTTGCACATTAGACGAATATCAGAGTGACGGTTCGTGACATCTGGCAACTGTTCTATTTCCCCATTGAAACCTATGCAAAAAAAATCGATACTGCAAGGTGAGGCACCGCCATAGCTGGCAAGGCGTAGGGATCTCAAAAAACCCCCTCTGCCTTCCTCGGTACCGTCTATGTTATTTTTGATGGGAAACCAGACTACGAGCAGAAGTCTTTTTGGTGGGCTTTTTAAACGCTGACAAGGCTCAGGGCTCTCAAAACGTCTCCTCTGCTCTTCCTCGGCACCGTCTATGTTATTTTTAATGGGAAACTAGACTTACGAGCAGATCTGTCTTTTTTGGGGGGCTTTTAATCGCTCTTAAGGCTCAGGGCTCTCAAAAAGTCTCCTCTGCTCTTCCTCGGCACCCTCTATGTTTTTTTAAATGGGAAAATAGACTTACGAGCAGACCTGTCGTTTTTGGGGGGCTTTTTAAACGCTTACAAGGCGCAGGGGTCTCAAAACGTCCCCCTGCTCTTCCGGGGGACCGCCAACGTATTTTTTAAAAGGGAAAACAGACTTACGAGCAGACCTGTCTTTTTGGTGGGCTTTTAATCGCTTACAAGGCGCAGGGCTCTCAAAACGTCCCCCCTGCTCTTCCGGGGCACCGCCAACGTATTTTTAAATGGGAAAACAGACTTACGAGCAAACATGTCTTTTTGGTGGGCTTTTAATCGCTTACAAGGCGCAGGGCTCTCAAAACGCCCCCCCCGCTCTTCCGGGGCACCGCCAACGTATTTTTAAATGGGAAAACAGACTTACGAGCAGACCTGTCTTTTTGGTGGGCTTTTAATCGCTGTTAAGGCGCAAGGCTCTCAAAACGTCCCCCTCTGCTCTTTCGAGGCACCGTCTATATTTTATTTTAAATGGGAAAACAGACTTACGAGCAAACATGTCTTTTGGTGGGTTTTTAATTTCTGTCAAGGCGCAAGGCTCTCAAAAAGGTTTTCGAGGTGCGGCAATTAAAAAAGGGCTGCTGCTACTGGCGGCCGCAGGTAAGATAATCAGTTGATCTGATAATCAGCGATGATAAGTGACCCTTGCACTATTTCTAGGTGGAATATGAGCCATATCTGCCTATTCAGTGCGTTGCAAATGCGTATTACGTGCGACAACTTTTTTCCACGTGTCACGATTTTTTTTGTCTGATGAACAAAAACAGTTGCGATTCAACATTTGTCGAGACTTTTTAAGGAAGATTGATTTGGAGGGCCGTGATTGGATGAATTATATCATCACTGGAGACGAGTCATGGGTGTTCCAGTATGATCCAGAGACAAAACGGCAAAGTTCGCAGGGGGTAAGAAGAGGAGATCAGCGTCCCACCAAAGCTCGAATGTCAAGATCCCGAGTCAAAGTCCATGCTGATAGCATTCTTCGATATCAATGGATTGGTGCACAAGGAATTCGTCCCACAGGGTCAAACAGTTAATAGTGCCTTCTACATTGAAGTTATCAACCGTCTACGAAAAAAGGGGAAAGAGAGTCCGACCAAATTTTGCTTGCCGTGAGTAGACCCTCCATCACGACAGTGCACCCAGTCACAAATCGCGGGCTGTGACCGAATATTTGGAGGGAAAAAAAAAATTTTTGTGCTTCCTCATCCCCCCTACAGTCTTGATATTGCTCCAGCGGACTTTTTTTTATTCCCAAAAACCAAAGCCAAGCTGAAGGGTCACCATTTTGCGGACGTAACTGCCATTCAGAAAGAGACGACGGCGACTTTGAAGGCGCTTATTCAGCGGACTACCAAGCATGTTTTGAAAGCTGGGAGAAACGTTGGCGCAAAGTTTTCCAACTAAAAGGACAATATTGTGAAGGTATTTAATCACAAAACTTTGTATTTTCTATTAATAAACATTTTATAACAAAAATCCGGTTATTTATTTGCCGCACCTCGTAGTTGTGTATTGTAAGCTTTTGTTCTTAATGCGTTATTCTGAGCTGAATATGATGCATGAAATATTCGAGAGCAAATGTGTAAACAATTGAAACAGAACAACAAAAATGGAGTGCGAGAAAAGTAAGAAGTCAGCAGCGGCGACGGGTTGCGAACCTGAGACGCTGAGGTAGCGAGCGAGCACGCCGTAGCACTTGGCATTCCGGGATGTATAGTGTGAAAGCTGCAGTTCAGGCATTTCAGCGTTAGTCTGGAAAACTCGATTTTTTATCAATTTTTCCTATTTCCAAGAATTTATTTTGATGAAACGACTGCCCATTGGCGCAAACGACGAAACAAGGGTCCGTTTATTTTCCCTGTTCTGTGTATATGTTAAATTTGAACCGAATCGGTGACCCCACAACTCGTAGCCTCTCCTTGAGAGTGAACGAAAAATTATGTAGACTGTTTTAGTAGAGCGATATATCGTATCGATTGCCGTCCGAGGGCCTCTGGTTCCAAACAAACTCTGGTTCAATGTAATTTCCCCATAAGCGAACTTTTGAACGGAAATTTAGGGTATTAAATCAAACAATTAATGCGACCTTGTTGCGATTATGAATTCTACGTCCTCGAAAATGCTTAATTATGCCTGGTTCCTTGACTAATACTGCCGAAATCAATAAGATATTACAGATTAAATGTTGCATTTGTAGGTTAGAATCGCCCGAAATCCCGCCAATTCCACAACAACAACAATAACATTTGGGTGATTCCAACCTCCAAACGCATCGTTTAATCTGTAATATCTTGTTGATTCCGGCAGTTTTACGGGTGGAACCAGACATAATTAAGCATTTTCGAGGACGGAGAATTCATAATCGCAAAAAGGTCGCATAAATTGTTTGATTTAATACCCTAAATTTCCGTTCAAAAATCCGCTTATGGGGGGGAAAATTTCATTGAACCAGAGTTTGTTTGGAACCAGAGGCCCTCGGACGGCAATCGATACGATATATCGCTCTACTAAAACAGTCTATTGAGGATGACATACTTACCTACTTTTTTTCATCGAGTCGTCAAAACCAAACATTTTTTTTCTCGGGGATTCAGGACCCTGTGAAAAATGTACCTATCCACCTTCAAAATAAAAAAAATGTCAAGAAACTCTACAAACACGAAGCCAAACTATAAAAAATAATGCGTACACAGTTTTTTTAAAACTTACAATTTTTCGCGCGCATTGCGTGTCCATAGATGTCGGTACTGACAACCTGCGCAAATGACGAAAATACGCCCCTCCACGCATTTTGTAAAACTCTTCTGAAACCCTCCCGCAAGTTCATTGATGATTTTCAAAGCCCGTGAGTCGGCGCGCCCGCTGGGGCGGCGTTGCCAAGTGCTCCAAGGTAATTCACGCACTGGCGCGGCGGATCCAGGAATCTACCCTTTCTCTTTTTCCCATTAGATCGCGTATGATAGAAAAGGATAGATTTGGGACAGTCACGTGATTTTCGCCCCCCCTTCTATCAATTTCTAACACATGCATTCTAATGGGAGAAGAGAAAGAAGGACAATAACTTGGATACGCTAGTGAATTCACGCACCGACTTGATGCAAACTACGGCGTATCGGTCATATATATATTAAAGCACAGAATAAAACAATCAGAACGGAAACCTGTCGGATTTTGAAGCAAATTCATTCCACGTCCGCCATGTTGGGATATAGGATGTTTACATCTGGATTCGCGCGCGAAAAAAGATTGTAGGACGTGATCCGCGAAATTTTCATTCTGAAATGCCAATAGAATAGAAGTGAGGCCGGAAACTTAAGATTTCTTTCCAGAATTTACAGAAATAAATGAGTTTCAACACAAATCACACACGTCCGCCATGTTGGGATATAGGACCACAGCGTTGCCTATTGGTGCCATTTAAAATTTCCCAAATTGCTTCCATTGGCTCTTATGGGAGTTTCCGTTCTGATTATTGTATTATTCTGTGATTAAGGGATGATTAGTACCTATATCAGTTTTTTTTTTTTTTTTTTTTTTTTTTTTTTTTTTTTTTTTTTTTTTTTTTTCAGATTTAGGTGCGGATCATTGAGTAAGTAAAAAATCTGCACACTTAGGTTGTAACTTTACAGTCGTAAAAAGTTAAATCTAAAATAGGCATGGTTTCATAATGACTCTTATCTATTCAAAAAATGCTGCAAAAAAAAAAAAAAAAAAAAAAAAAATAGCCCGTAAGTATGCAAATCTAAATTCCTACAAAAGGTCATACGACGGCGCGGCGACAACGTCTCACGGGCTCAGAAAGCAGTGGCGGCTCGTGCAATGTGGCAACAACGTAATCCCTCCATTAAAACCTATGTTAAATTATCGATCTTCAGGAGGTGCAATGCGCCCCCCAAGTTATCGATACTTTTGTATAGGTTTAAATGGCAAAAAAGGATGGTTGCCAAATTGCACGAGCCGCCACTGTCAGAAAGTCATCAAAAAAGTTTTGGTTTTTAGGTGCTGTCGCGTATCAAAGCACCCCTTTTGCTATCGTCGCTGTCCGTATGTATTTTTTCTTCATTATTTAATTACTTGTTTTAATTGATTAAAGGGGTCCATCCAGCTACCATTAGGAGTGCCCCCCCCCCTCAGAAATGAATGAAACTTTCAGAGATGATAGAACTAAACGTTCTATCATCTGTCAATTAAAAAATTTCGATCATTTTGAAAATTTCACAGCCTTATATATGAAATTTCACATTTTCTTTTTTTAAGCTCGTAACCATGGTTCATGAAAACTTGAGTCCCTATATGTAGAGAGTTGCGACAAGTAAGTGAAGCCATGGGTGCCGCCATTGGATGCAGTGTTGCCAGATTAGGGTGAAAAAGCCGTACGCTTTACATTGATTTGAATGGGGACAATATGGCTTTTTACCCTCGATCTGGCAATACTGATTATTGGATGCGATTTTGCACATTTGTTTTCATTTTTAAGGCCGTTGTTGTGTTTTGGTCCACTGAAAAGATTACAGTGCCGCAGAGTTTCTAAACGTGTAATCTTTTACTGCTTTTTTTGACCGACATTTATTTATACGCTTTTGAAGGTTCTTTTGAGAACTATGGACATTATTTAGGCGCATCTGCATCAGTGGCGGCTCGTGCAATCTGGCAACCGTGCACTTTTGCCATTTAAACGTATGCAAAAAGATCGATACTAGGTGAGGCGCTACGCCTCACCAAGTAATCGATTATTTTACACAGTTTTAAATGGAGGAAATCCATTGTTGCCACATTGCACGAGCCGCCGCTGATCTGCATCATGATTAAAATTCACATTTTTCTTCACAATTAACTCTTTTATCCGTAAAATATCGTTGGACCCCTTCGTTTGTAAACTAGAGTAGGTACCCAAATTTGCAAATCGCATCGAATTACGGTGCCCATAGAGCCTAAAACTCGTTAACCAATCAGAGGTTGACTACCCTCTTGTCTTAACTCAATACAGTCGCCCCCCGTTAATTCGAAAACCTCTTTAATTCAAAGGAAAGGCCAGTTCCCTTGGGAATCTCTCTATAATTCGAAAAAATCAATGTATTTTACTCCCTTCGTTAATTCGAAATTTTGGAGGCAGTTTTGCCCCTCCATAATTCGAAAATTTAGCAAAAAGTTCCCTCTGTAAATCGAATAGTTGGAAGTAAATATGATTACCCCTCTATAATTCGAAAAAAGACAATTCATTCCCTCTATAATTCGAAGGCAACTGATTGCAGTTGGTCCAAATATTTTGGGGGTTTTGTTTTTAGTTTTCAGTTCAATATAATTTAGTACAGTTTAATTCAGTCTTTTTTTACAGCAGCGGACTACGGCCTCTGCTAGGTTACATGTCCTGAGAAATGTGTACTTATTCAATAGAGAACCTAGTGTGATTACCTAGTGCCGTTCTAATCATAAAAAAATGTTTATTTTTATTTAACTCACTCTAAACTTCGAAGAAACTCATTAATTTTCCTCCCTAATGGGTCTGTTGCGTACTTTTGCTTCATAAATATAACTCATTGTTTCTAACGTAAAATTCGGCGAAAATAACGATGCGCACATTAAAAACTTTCAAAATCCACTCATTAACTCAGAAAATACCTTCCACTTCAAACAACCCGCGCTACACTAGACACTAATCACCGACTTATAACTACATAGATGGAATCATCTCATTTATGTAAACATGAACAGAACTTACAAACATTGGAATGTTTCGTTTAGATGCGTACATTTCTTATATTATTTTGTAATCTTTGATAAACCAAAAAGACTAGACAGCAAATGCAGCTTATATTTTACGTATTAAAAAAAAAATTCCATCATTTTGTAGTAATGATGTTGTTTTCTTATGCACGGTGGTTCCGTCTATGTAGTAGTATGCCGGAGCAGATAGTGTCTAGTGTAGCGCGGGCTGTTTGAAATTGAAGTGATTTCCTGAGTTAATGAGTGGATTTTGAACGTTTTTTAAAGTGCGCATCGTTATTTTCGCCGAATTCTATACATAAGAATCAAGGTTCTACAGGGTGTTTCTAAAACTTATGTCATCCTTTCTACCACGTATATTTGAGATCAAAATAATACTTTTTTTTCCCAAAAAATGTGTCTGAAAATGCCCCCCTTTTTAGCTACAGTCCCCCAAAGTTTTAAAAAATTGTTGGTTTTTTGGAATATCGACCAGATTTATGAACCGAATGTCATGAAAATTGGGTCCCGAGGTACTTTCACGTGTAGAATCCATTAATCACCTCGAGAAATTCAAAAATGAGGTCTGACTGTACTTTTTAGGCAATCTTATACCTTAAACGACACACATTTTATGTTACGGAATAGAAATTTGAAAAATAAATAATGAAATTAGATGGGAAAAACTCCTGAAAAGATATTTGATCCTCTTTGTTTTGGTCGATACGACGCGTATTAAGCGAGATAATTGCTGCACAAGGTAGAAAAGTCAGCGCTTTTATCACGAGGAGCGGCAGGAAGTATGCACCCCGCCCCCCACTCCGCTGCTTCTTCGGGCCGCCCGCGCCCGCTACAGTAAAAGCGCTGATTTTTCCACCTTGTGCAGCGATTATCTCGCTTAATACGCGTCGTATCGACCAAAACAAAGAGGATCAAGTATCTTTTTAAGAGTTTTTCCCATCTAATTTCATTATTTATTTTCAAATTTCTATTCCGTAACATAAAATGTGTGTCGTTGAAGGTATAATATTGCCTGAAAAGTACAGTCAGACCTCATTTCTGAATTTCTCGAGGTCATTAATGGATTTTACTCGTAAAAGTACCTCGAGACACCAATTTTCATGACATTCGGTTCATAAATCTGGTCGATATTCCAAAAAAACCAACAATTTTTTAAAACTTTGGGGGACTGTAGCTCAAAAGGGGGCATTTTCGGACACATGTTTATAGGGAAAAAAAGTATCATTTTGACCTCAAAAATACGTGGTAGAAAGGATGACACAAGTTTTAGAAACACCCTGTATATTGTTGTAGCAAAAGTATGGAACAGACCCATTCGAACCTCTTTAAATCGAAATTTTTCCATTTGTCCTCTCTTTAATTCGAACTTTCGTTAAACCTCGATAATTCGAACAAATCCCTCATTCCCTTGAATTTCGAATTATCGCGAGGGGCGACTGCACATATAGGGACTCTAATGAAAATCAACGTTACTGCGGTGCTATGTGCACCCCCCTAAAAATATCAAAGTTTTAACTTACTTTATAGCTAAAGTACCTATCTGAGCCCACAAAAACCGTTTCAATTTCTAAGGTACCCACACTTTGAATTTCACGCACTGGGGAACGGGCCAACGGGCGCATTGGAGGGAAGAATGGTCACGAAGTATAATCGGGGCCTGCCCGCTTCGACGCCCGGCCCGATTCGCAAAATAAGGCCTCACGATTTCTTTCTATTCGCGCGCCACGACCGCACACTAGACCAAACCATGGATTTTTCCAGACAAGAAAAGTTATTGTTTTCTTCTTTAAAAAAAGGTAGGTAGGTACAATTAGAGTCCCTATATGTAGAGAGTTAAGACAAGAGGGTAGTTAACTTCTGATTGGTCGATGAGTTTTGGGCTCTACGGATGCCGCCATTGGATGCGATTTTGCACTATTGTTTACAATCGCAGTTGTTTACCAAAGGTATTTTGCTGATAAAGAAATAATTTTCGACGAATCTGTTAATTTTAATCATGATACGCCTCGAGAATGTCTATAAATCCCAAAAGAATCTTTCAAAGCGTAAATAGATGTCGATCCACAAAAGCAGTAAAAGATTACATCATTAGAAACTCGGCGGCACTGTAATCTTTGCTGTGGACAAAAACACAACAACGGCCCTCAGAATGTAAACGAATGTGCAAAACCGCATCCAATGGCGGCGCCCATGGTTTCACTTGTTTTAACTCTCTACATATTGGGACTCTAGGTACAATAATTTGTTGGAATAAGCACGTTATTCGATGCATTTTAAGTTTTTACACGTTGTTAAGTTATCTTGCTACATATTATTCGAAATCTTGATTTTGATCTGTAAAATTATGTCCGGGAAATTCCATGTTTCTATGAACTGTGCGCCGTGGTTCGGTCATTCATATAGAGTTTGGATCAGATCGTGGCCACACCATGCACTCAGCAGAGCGAGCACGGGGACTCAGCAAATCAGCAAATCGACAACGGCAGTCTTGGGATAAGAGAAGAATGTGAACGCTAACTACTTGGTAATCTTCCGTAATTATTACTCGCATTACATAATTTATTTTTATTTTATTTTTTATTTATTTATTTTTTTATTTTTTTTTTCACATCAGTTGTATATGAATGTATCTACTTCGCGTAGGCCCCTCTCCCCCCTCCTTCGCTTGCCGCGTGTGCATATGCGCTGATGCTGAATGAAAATTGCCCAAGAGAAGGGCGCCTTTATTCAACATCAAACTTGCAAGCGACCGTAATCCTGACTTTTAATTAAGCACCTTCCAGCGGCCAATTGTAGGCTCTTTTCAGAAGCAGTGTTGCCAGATTGGGGTAAAAAACCGTATGTTTTACATTTATTTATATGGGGGACGATACGGCTTTTTACCCTCGATCTGGCAACACTGTTCAGAAGTCGAGTCGAGTCGCGCAGACGGACACTGTTGCCGAATCAGCGCAGCCGTTTCACGTGTATTTCATGACATTTTTCCAATGGAGCCAGTGGTGCCCAGGGCGGGTTTTTCATACGAGTAACTCGTCAACTTTTTTGAAATAGGGGGGGACCTTTTTTTTTTTTTTTTTTTTTTTTTTGGTCCGCTCTAACCATCATTTCAATCCTCAATTTAGATCCCTCCTCTCGTAAGATAGTCTCGATTTTACCAATTTGCACTCTGTTTTACATTTGAACCCTTATATTTATCAATGTGACTGTGTTGCAAAGTTTCCGAAAAACAAATTGAAAAATTGTCATAACTCCCTCGTGAATCGTTCTGAATGCTCGTAAATAGGTTCTCTGATGTAATTTTAGGCGCTCTTGCCGATTTTGGCCGTGAAAATGCTATATGCAAATATTTGAGGGGGGTTTCGGGGGTTTTTCTTGATTTTTCTCACTTTTTTTGGCCAAATTATGTGAAAACATGCTTTCGGTTTCATCAAACCTAAAAACGATTAGCATTATTCAAAATCTCGTAAAAAAATATGCATTTTTGGTCCTTCCAAGTTTTTCCATTTCGCAAACCATCTCCGAGAAAATCGTCCCTGAAGTTGGAGAAGTCGGGCAATAAACGCCTTTTCTTTGATTTTGTCAATTCTTGGCCGACTTCTCCAACTTCAGGGACGATTTTCTCGGAGATGGTTTGCGAAATGGAAAAACTTGTAAGGACCAAAAATGCATATTTTTTACGAACTTTTGAATAATGCTAATCGTTTTTGGGTTTAATGAAACCGAAAGCATGTTTTCATATAATTTGGCCAAAAAAAGTGAGAAAAATCAAGAAAAACCCCCAAAACCCCCCTTCAAATTTTTGCATACAGCATTTTCATGGCCAAAATCGGCAAGAGCGCCTAAAATTACATCAGAGTACCTATTTACGAGCATTCAGAACAATTCACGAGGGAGTTATGACAATTTTTCAATTTGTTTTTCGGAAACTTTGCAACACTGTAACTCGAAAAGACTACAATTTCGGACCCATGTTTGTAGGGAAAAAAGTCTTATTTTGACCCTAAAAATACGTGGTAAAAATAATTACTACGAATTTTGGGACACCCTGTATATAGCCATGAGAGTTGAAATTTGTGTGAGCTGTATGAAGGGTGGAGTCGAAACTTAGGGGACGGTTGAAATTAGGGGGGGGGGCTGAAATTCGGGGTAGTTGGAACGGGGGGGAGCTCCAATTCAAAGGGGGTATTGGAAATGGGGGGGGGGGGGTGTTGAAATATCAGAGGTAAGACGATAAGGACTATTTTACAGTTGTCATCACTCAAGATTTTCACAAATTTTGATTTGCATTTTATCAGCCTTCATATATGGCCATAAAATTTAGGCCCCCCCTTTAATTCCCCCTCCTCAGTACTCCCTCTCAGTTTTCCCCCTCAATTGAAGCCCCTCTCTTACGAAAATAGTCACGGCCATTCGATTTTTGAATTTCGAACCGTCTTCATAGGTGTAGCTAGAAAAATTTTCTGGGAAGGCTGCCCCCCCCCCAGGGTATCTGGGGTTATTGGTGACTTTCCTGTCAGCAATTTTTCTGGGGGGGCACGAGCCCTATGGAGGGGCCAACCCCCGGGACCCCCCTAGCTACGCCCATGACCGTCTTGTCGTCCTACGGTGAATGGTCATTTACCCTTTTTACTCAAATTCCGCCAAAATTTCTTCCTTTTACCTAACTATAAATATGCATTCTTCGCAGTCATTTTTGCTAGCTCCTTCCTGATCCATCCTAAATTTCAGCTCTTTCCGCTAAAAATTATTTTCAAGTTGTTAGACTAGAATTTCAATTTCGGACGAATCTCCCCTCCCCCTTCCGTTTTGAACTTTCAAGTATCCATAGGTGCAGCTAGAAAAATTTTCTGGGGGGGGGGGGGGCAGAACGAGCTCTTAGTAAATTGAAAATAATTAAAAACAAACTGCGGGCTTGTATGAAGGACCAATGGATGGAGGGCATGATGGTCCTCGCAAGTGAGGCCGACATTTTATCCAGTATTAAAAACAATGAAATAATTGATGCTGTCGCAATAACTTCCAAAATATTTAGAAAACTTCTCCTCAACAAGTAAAAAGCCAAAATCAAAAATACTTATTATTGTAGGCACAGGTACTTAGTTATTTGTATTTAAACTGAGAACTAAACTCAAGGAGGTCCGTGCACCCATACTTACCTACGTTTCTTCATCTTTAAAAACTGAGTTCAAATGTTAGTTATACCTACACCTGTGTATTTTTTCATGTAATTGTAATTATAAGGAACCATGTTCAAAATCTAGACGTCTGATGTCCTATTATTATTACTATTATAAATTATCATCCTAAATAAAATAACATCTCTCTAATAAGACTTGTTGATGAAAAATAAATGATGAATGCTGTTACGATTTAAAATGGACTTATGGAATAAAAGGATTGACTAGAATAAAAGGAAATGATAACGGCAAGTATAGAAGCGGTAGGGCAGCAGCCCGCGTATATTCAGTAATGAACAATGTTCCCTTTCCGGGATTCACACCTGACTCGGCAAGTCCCCGAGTCCTACATTCTGCTGTAGTGGCGGGAGATATGAATCGCTCTTAGCTACTACATGACAATCTCCCCCCCTAAAATTGAAATTATTTTAAAATATCACAATGTAAAAAAAATTAGACACGTTCATGTCAGCTTCATGAATTATCAAAATTTGAACACACAGGGTTTGAACTGAACATTTAGAAATTAGAGAAAAAAAAAACATTAAGTTTTTTTTTTTCTTTAAAAAAAAATACAGACTACTTACAATTGTTTATCACAGTTATACTTGAATTATGACTTCTGACTAGAGACAATGTTTGATTCGCTAAATGACGATTTACATATAATTGAGAGATCAGTCAATGTCCAAGAGGTAATCTTGAAACCGTACTGGTGGTTTCCGAAGCCTGTTACTTCTGATGCTTTCAGTGGGTGGATTCGGACTTTTTCTAACTACTGGACGACCCCGGCCTCGACTAGCCATTGCAGGGGTTTTGGAAATTGGTGTCCTGCCCTTTTCGTTTGTTGCCGCTTGGACTGGCATTGCAAAATGTTGCTCTGCAGCAAGGTTCGACGGTTGTTGAGTTGCTTGAGAATTATGCTGATTAATTAACTTTGGTTGCGCTTGGATGTTTGATTGACTTTGACTGCTTTGCTGAACTGGAATATTTAGTTGAACTGATGTACTTGGTTGAACTGTAATCCTCGGTTGACTTGAGGTACTTGGTTGGATTGAAGTATTCGATTGCATTGAAGTTCTTGGTTGTTCTTTAGTCACTGGATGTCGAAGAATACTAGCTTGCGCTGCTAATAACGCGTCTTGCTGAAGTTGGTTCCGATGATTACTTCTAGGATTCGATACAGTTGTATGGTTATCGTCTGCTAGTTTGACCTCTGGAGCAAAAGACACACGCTTATTTGGGACATTAGTTTTTCTGAGTTGATCAATATGCCGTTTTAACACATAACCATCATCTAAGGTGACAATATAATGAAGTGCCCCTAATTTTCTTGTAATAACTCCAAATTTCCATGTTTTTTTATTCTGAGCGTAGTACCTTGATTGAATGCGGTCGCCTTCTTTCAGCGATCGAACTCCAATAATAGATGGTTGCGTTGTAGCTTCTTTGAATGGTTTTATTGCATCAAGCCTGAGTCGGATGTTTCTTTTGAGGTAAAGTTCTGCCGGAGATTTCCCATTTGAGAGAGGTGTTGCCCGATAAATGTGCAAAATTTCCGGATTTTCTCTTCTAGCGGTTGTGGTTCATTGTTCATGGCTTTAATCCTATTCTTGATTGTTTGAACATTGCGTTCAGCTAATCCATTGGTTGCCGGATGTCCTGGTGATGTAAATTTCTGAAAAATTCCATTTGTTTTACAGTAGTCTTGGAACTCGTCACTGGTAAAAATTTTTGCATTATCAGACACCATTATCTTTGGAAATCCATGACTGCTGAAAATTGGATTCAGTATTTTGATTGAACTTTCAGACGTAGGATACCATTCAACAATGGAGCTTCGATCCATTTAGATTTGGCGTCAACAACGATCAGTACATGTTTGTTGTCAATCGGTCCCGCAAAATCTATATGGATTCTGCCCCAGTTCTCTTGCGGCTCCTCCCAAATATGTAATGGAGCTTTTGCTGGATTTGACCTTATCATGGCACATTGTTCACATGATTTTACTAGGTTTTCTATTGCTCGATCAATACCAACCCAAGTGCAATATTTCCGCGCCAACTGTTTCATCTTAGTAATGCCGATGTGCGAACTATGAAGTTCCTGAAGTATTGCCGGTTGTAGCTTTCCTGGAATTACAACTCTGTTTCCTTTAAATAAGATCCCGTTCTCAAGGGTGTACTCATCCCACGACTTTTCGCTGGTTTTCATTTCAAAAATATTTTTTGACAGTTGCTCGTCTTTTTCGGTTTCTTGACGAATTGTCGAAGCTGTAATTGTATCCGATGCAATTTGATAGATTGTGTTGCAACAAATTTGATTAATTTCATAATTGATGTTTGTTTCCATCGTAGCTTTGCTGGTTTGAAGAGGTGCTCTGGAAAGGCAGTCAGCATTGGCGTTTTCGGTGCCTTTTTTGCACTTGATACTGTAGTCGAATCGGATAAATACGCCGCATACCGAAGCAAACGAGCTGAAGACATTGCTGGTAATTTGGAATTTTGGTGGAAGATTCTCATAAGAGGTTGATTGTCGGTTATAAGTTGAAAATGCCTACCATACAGGTACATGTAGAAATGACTCACTGCATAAATTATCGCGAGTGCCTCACGATCCAATTGACTATAGTTTTGCTCAGCTGTAGTAAGAGAGCGGGATGCGAACGCAACTGGCTTTTCTTGACCATCAATAATATGGGAGAGTATACCTGAGACTCCGACAGGACTGGCGTCACAGGCAAGAGTCACAGGAAGGGCTGGATCATACGGGACAAGTACTTGTTCTGAGGCAATTTCTTCCTTCAGTCTGTTGAATGCTGCTTCACAATCAGAAGTCCACTGGAATTTAGCTGTTTTTTTAAGAAGTTTACGCAAAGGGTATGTCAGCGTTGAAGAGTTACGAATGAATCTCGAATAATACGTGATCATTCCTAAGAATTGCCTGCCCCCCTCGGCATCAGAAGGTCTAGCCATTTCTTGAATTGCTTTGATCTTTTCAGGACATTTGAAAATTTTGATTGAATCGAATAAGATAACCTAAAAACCGAATTTCAGTTTTGAAAAATTCACATTTATCTCGGTTTAAATGTAGATTGTATTTTAGAAGACGTGCCAAACACTGCTCTAGTCGATGATATGTTTCTTCTATAGTTTGACCATAGATAATAACATCGTCAAAGTATGAAGTTACACCTTCTAACCCTTGAAGTATTTGTTCAAAAATCCTATTGAATTCACTTGGTGACGTCTTAATGCCTAGTGCTAATCGTTTCATGCGATAGCAGCCTCGATGCGTTGAAATTGTTTGAATAATTGAAGAAGCGTCATCAACTTTGATGTGTAAATACGCTTTAAATAAATCTAATTTACAGAAATACCTGGCACCTTTCAATTTGTTAAGGATGTCATCAATGCGTTTTATCGGGTAGTGAGCTGACTTCAATTGTGGATTTACTCCCACCTTGTAATCAATGCAAAGCCTGACACCTCCATCTGCTTTTGGAATTACTACAAGCGGTGATCCCCAATCACTGTGGTTAACGGGTTCAATAATATCACTTGCCTCCAATGAATCTAACTCCTCGTCAACTTTATCTCTTAATGCATACGCAACATCTCTATCCGGAATAAACATTGGTTTCGCTCCGTCTCTTAAATGTAAATGACTAGTAACTTCTGGAACGCATCCCACTGATTTTTCATAAATGGGTGAAAATTTTTTGCGAAAGATGTTCAGTAAGGTGCACAATTCGATTAACTGAGAAAAAGTTGGCTGGAGCTTTGCTGGAATTATGTGGGTCAAGTTCTTGAAGTTGAATTCCTAGGCGTCGAATCCAAATTCTACCAACTAAAGGTGCAAATTCATCTGAGACAATGTAAATTTCCTCTTCAGACTCAACATTTTTGTACTTAACTTTGACAGAAATTTTTACCATGAGGGCTGAATGTGTCATTTGTGTATGATCTAAAAGTAACATTAGCTTTCGAAAGAGGTTTTTGTAATTGCAACTTACGATACATAGAAAAAGGCATGAGAGTAAAACCTGCTCCGGAGTCAATTTCAAATTTAAAAGGCTGGTTTTCTATGTACAGAGTAGCCATAAATTTACAAGCATCTGCAGTTGCAGTTTCGGCCGAAGATCCGAAAACATCAAAGAGATTTTTTATTCCATAATTTTGAAAGGAATCGTCATAATTTGAAAAATCTTGAATAGAATTAGTTGAACCAGCACCATACTTTGGATCTGCTTTATCTTGAAGTAGCCTTTTAATGCAGACTTTAGAAATATGCCCACTAACAGAACAAAATTTACAAAACAGTGACTCACGTTTGCATCGACAATCTTGAGTTGAATGATTGCTGCGCCCACATTTGATGCACATACCTTCGAGTCCTAGTTGCTTGTAATCGATACCTTTGGACCTACTATTATGCCTGGATTTGAAGTTGTCTCTTGATTTTGATCTTGAGTGACGTGAATTCACTGATAAGTGTCGATGAGAATTAGACCTGGAACTCCCTCTGCTGCGATGCCTGGAAACTTGACGAGATCGAGAAATACGATTAACATGACTAGAATTAGTATTAGAAATAGATGCAGTCATTTCACGACTGGTGGTCCGTGAAACTTCAAGCACTAAGGCCTTCGAAACAAGATCATCAAAGCTTAGTTTGTCAGATTGCAAAAGTTGCTCTCGAGTAGAACTGTCGTTGATGCCCCTAATAAATTGAGCACGCAGAAACAAATTGGACACACTTTTCCTGCATTCACAGTTGAATTCGCAGTCACTGATGTTAGTTTTCAAGGCAGCGACATATTCACCAATAGACTTATCGCCCTGATAAAGTGACAAAAATCTATGTTGAGCGACTAAAAGGTTAGTTTTTGGATATAGGTAATCTTTCAAGGCTTTGATCAGCTGATCATAAGTTTTAGTTGTTGGACTGTCAGGAGCAACAAGTGAGGTTAATAATTTGTAATGGGTTGGCCCAATAGAGTTTAAAAGTAGCTGAGCACAAATTTCTTGTTCTCTTGAATGCCTTTGATTGAGGCATAATTTTCGAAACGCTGCTGGTACAGATTAAAATTTTCTTTCAAAGGATTGAATTCGTCAAAGGGTTGAATAAAAGATGGGTTGATACCACGTTGCTGCTGATCATCATTCCTAGACTGGAGAGATTCAGTGAGTGATTTGATCAGGTTTGTCTGGCTCTTGCTGAATTCTTGAAGTAAAAGCTGAAATTGGGTTTGATCCATTTGCTAGAGATGAGTCGAAAAGTAGAATTGAACACCCGTATAATGATAAAATAGGCTTATTACCGACCATTTCCCGCACGTTACCGCGTTGATCTTGCCGCTGATGGATCCGGAGTTTCAACGTTGAAGAATCATTCGAATTAATTAAAAGACTTATACACGCACTTATACATATAATTTTCACACTCGTCGCCAATTGTTACGATTTAAAATGGACTTATGGAATAAAAGGATTGACTAGAATAAAAGGAAATGATAACGGCAAGTATAGAAGCGGTAGGGCAGCAGCCCGCGTATATTCAGTAATGAACAATGTTCCCTTTCCGGGATTCACACCTGACTCGGCAAGTCCCCGAGTCCTACATTCTGCTGTAGTGGCGGGAGATATGAATCGCTCTTAGCTACTACATGACAAATGCCCTCGGAACAAGGCGAAAAAAAGTGCCATAGAGCAAGCTGAAAGTCACTGAAAGTGCTCAGAATTGCGCTCTGAAGGTCCTCAGTTTTCAAAATTTTCAGGGGGAGGCCCCCCGGACCCCCCGTCGAATATGTGGGGCCGACCCAAATTTGGGGGGGGGGGGGGACATTTGACTGAATTTAGGGGGGGAACTCGTATACTTGCCAGGGGGGGATGGGCACCACTGAATGGAGCTGTTGCAAACTTTAGCTACAGGCGTATTAACAGTTGATTATGGGGTAATACCCTAGAAAAATAACGATTAGCGCACTAAAAAAATCACGAAATCCACTCCTATACTCACAAAATGCTTTTAAACGCGAGACCGTAATGGCGGATGGAGCCGCGGTTTGCATTGGGTTTCCCTATCTTCAATCAGCGCCATCTACAGGAGGTAGTCTCGCAACACCACACAAGAAGAAGAAGAAGCACACAATTGCCATAAGAAAATCGCGGCCTCGGCCGCCATTACGGTCTCGCGTTTAAAAGCATTTTGTGAGTTTAGGAGTGGATTTCGTGATTTTTTAGTGCGCTAATCGTTATTTTTACAGGGTATTACCCCATTATCAACTATCAATAACCCTGTAGCAAAAGTTTGCAACAGCTCCATTCACCGATGATTCAACCGGTTTAGAAAATATTAGGTAGAGGTACTTTCAGAAGTGTAGGCGGACCTAGACCGATAATCTTTGGAATTTGTCAACATTATTTCTGACATTACTCGATGAAAATTAATAAAAATGAAATTGAGTGTTCACTTTTCAATGAGGAAAACTTTAAACGCAAAAGAATAAAGTGAGGAGCAAATTCGGTAGTGATTTGAAGGAATGAAAAATGAAAATTCGCCAAAGATTATGGTTTTGGTCCGCCTACACTTCTGAAACTACCTCTACACAGTTCAGTTCCGTGTATAAATGAAATGCACGAAAATACTCGCACCTGTAATCTTATTTTCTTAACCGGTTGGGTCGTCGATTACTTTAAAAAACGCGCGGATATTTCAATAATTTAACGTTCATTGCACCGATTGAGGAAAGATTACGGGTGCGAGTATTTTCGGGCATTACAGTCATGATAAGAACTGAACTGTGTAATCTCTTCTCAACCGGTGGAATCATCGTTGACTTGAAAAAATGTCATCATATATTTACGAACGGCATCACTGGAAAAATCAGTGGCGCGGGAAATTTGAATTGGGGCAATGGGACTCTTGCAAACTTTCGCTACAGGGGACTGAAGAGCTGATTCTTGCTTAAAAACCTGTAAAAATGACGACGAGTACACGAAAAAATTACGAAATTCACTCTCAGAATCGGGCTTAATGGCGGAGAGACGCAGGTATGATGGGAGATTCCTATCCAATTTGAGTTATTGCTCTGTGTTTCCGTAGAGAAAGTGACCAATTAGACAGGAATCTCTTATGATACCTGCGTTGAACCGCCATTACGAACTTTCCGTTACAGCAGTTATGTGAGTTCATTACTGAATTATAGACTTCCTTTGAGTGATTTTCGCGATTTTCACTGGTTTTTACATCAGAATGGACTATTCATTTGCTCTCAACAAAAGTTTGCAAGAGCCTCATTGGGCAACGTTGCAGTTAGCCCAATTTAATTAAATCCATTAAGGGGTGTTTCCACCTGCGAATTTAAAAGCGCCAATAAACTGATTGAGCCAATGAGCTGCCTTGAAGTCGATAGGTTGAGTCCAATGTATCGACAACGAAGGAGCTTATTGGCTCAAGCGGTCAATTCGCGCTTTTAAATTTGCAGGTGGAGACACCCCTTTAGGATGATCAAGACTATTGGGTGTTCGGTGAGCAATCGCTAATTCGATAGCTAACAAGGGTTTAAATAAATAAACTACGATGTTGCCAAATTGGTCTGTGGCAAACGTTTGCAACAGCTGTAGAGAGGGTCCGTTGGAGTGTAAAATCACTTGAACATGACATTGGGTGCATCAGAATGTTCCAAAATTGATTCACAAATTCAATAGATGTGTTGAAACCAAATTCCAAGATGGCGGCCAAAAGAGCGAATCACAACGGGGGAGCAATAGTCAAATCTAATCACAACTTTCTAGGCTAAGAAAATTGATTCTTCATTCAGAAAGAGCAGCAATGGGGTAGTTGCAAGGGTCTGAAATGTTGTGTTTTTTGTGGAGAAAATTATAGTACTTGATGAGCTGAGAACAATGGTGCCTTTGGTTTTTTTCCTTAGTGTCCTGGTTTTGGAGATACAAACGTGTAAATTTGTAAAAAAACGTGTTCGTAGTGACATCACTACACGGAATTCCGATTTAAAACAATGTATTTTGAGCCAAAATCTTAAATCCGGCAATGTATTTTGGGCCAAAATTTTAAATCCGGGACAATGGGACTTGATTAGAAACCAAAGGCATCTTTGTTTTCAGCTCAGTAAGTACTTCCCTTTCCCTTATAAAAATCACAACATTTCAGACCCTTGCAACTCCCCCATTATAGATTGGACTCACCCATTGTGACATTTGTGACCTGCTAATTTGACCACCATCTTGGATCTTGGATTTTTTTAAACGTCTTTTGTGGGTTCATGAGTAGATTTTTAGACACTTTCAATGCAATTTTACACAGGAATCGACCCTCTATAAGGATGTACCAAAAGTTAGCAACAGACCAGTGGCGGCGCGTGCAATCTGGCAACAATGTATTCTCTCCATTTAAACCGACGTAAAACTATCGATCTTCAGGAGGTACACATGGAAAATTAGCATGGATGTCAAATTGCACGAGCCGAAACTGCAACAGACCCATTCCATTGCATCCTACAGAAAACCCCCGTCTTTTGGAGGTTTTCGGGGGTATCCGAAACTTTTGGAAAAAGACGACTTGAACAGCAATCAAGGAATATCTTATGAGAGAAGAGGTCACACAAAAATTAGACAATTGCACACGAATTGCTGAAATCTGGTTCAAGAAACTTTATTGATTGGTCAAATAAGTTTGTTTTCACAAATAGAGCTTGCTTCATACAAAGAGGCCGCATGGACTGGTAGTTTTTGCAACTTTCCATAAATTAAATACTGTTAAAACTCCTAAGAACTTAATTAAAATGCCAGAAAAGCTCATGCTATGAAGTTTAAAAGTAAATGTTTCGGACATTACGAGTAGGATAATGTTGTTTTCAATGGAAAATAGATAATCTGCAAAGTAATTGGAAGTGAGCTTACCAAAGCAAAATGTATAAGTTGAAAAAGCATTACTAGGAAATTTTTAAATGGCACTTAAAGAGGTTGGATCATAGAGATTTAATGATCCAGCAGTAGCTTGTACAATCTGGAAAATGTGCTTTATAGCCATTAAGGTGATTCCATGGCAAACTCCCGAAAATTTTAATCCGATAGATGGCGTCACTTGTCGCTGACTCCAAAAATAGCCGTTTTTTTACGGTTTTCGGCTGTTTTCTCTGAACAGATGAATAATAGACAAAAAATCGGAAATGTCAGCACCTGCTTAATTTTTCGCTTAATGTTTTGCTTGATTTTTCGAGCCGTAAACGGGCCAAATTGGTTCTAAAATAAAGGCCTAACTATGCTAAGAAAAAATCATGTGTAATTTGGAGTTGTATCAGTAAAGATAACAAGTTTCTGTTTCACCTGTAATTTTTACTGATACAACTCCAAATTACACATGATTCTTTCTTTGCATAGTTTCGCCTTTATTTTAGAACCAATTTGGCCCGTTTATGGCTCAAAAAATCAAGCAAAAAACTAAGCAGGTGCTGACATTCCGATTTTTTGTCTATTGTTCGTCTGTTCAGAGAAAACAGCAGAAAACCATAAAAAAACGGCTATTTTCGGAGCCAGCGGCAAGTAACGCCATCTATCTATCGGATTAAATTTTTGGGAGTTTGCCATGGAATCACCTTAAAACCTCAGTAAAAAATCGATTGCAAGTGATGCTCATCACCTAACCTACAATTAATTTTTTTTTTGTTACATAGGTTTTAATGGAGAGTATTTGATGTTGACGAATTTCACAAGCCACCACTGCAATCATCTTAATACACACATTTCCACAAAATACTCTCAGAATTTAATCATCTCATTAAAAGAGTCTACAAACCACCACAATTGACTCATGTCTTTAATTATTGGAGAACAGTAGCGCAACAAGAGTTTCTTCATTCCTCTCTTTTCTCCGTTAAGAAACGTATGTTAGACAAGGATGGACAAGGGGATAAAACCCCCTCTTTCTGTCCTTTTCCTACTTATACATTCACATGCGAAATGAGAGAGATGGAAGAGATCCTGGTTGCGCCAATGTTGGAGAAATATGAAGAAGCATACATCTCACCAGAGATCATGAAACAAAATTAACACTACAAGACAGAAAACATTGTTCCTCAGAGTTTGCACAACAAGGTTCAAGTTTTTTGAAGACATTTTGATTCTTCAAAGAAAGCTTTGAAAATGTCAGCCCCCAGAAAAAAAGAAGGAAAAAAGTTTCTTATGTACTTTAATTGGATGTAACTTTTTTCTTTCAACTCTTGCCTTCATGAACTATGAGAACTCAAACAAAATAATTCGAATGGGGCTCTTGCAAACTTTTGCTATGGGGGATCGAAGAGTTGATTCTTGCATAAAAACCTGTAAAAATGAATGTGAGTGCACTAAAAAATCACAATATTCACTCTCAGAATCGAGCTTAATGGCGGCTCAGGGCAGGTATCATGGGAGATTTCTATCTAAATTGAGACACATCTCTGTGTTTCCGTGAGAAAGTGACATAATAGACAGGAATCTCTCATGATACTTGCGTTAAAACGCCATTATGATCTTGCTGTTACAGCAGTTAATGTGAGTTTATTACTGAATTTTAGAGTGATTTTTGCTGGATATTACATCAGATTGGACTATCCAGTTGCGCACAGCAAAAGTTTGCAAGAGCCCCATTGAGCGACTCTAACTTTCTCTATCAGTCTCATTTCAAAAGTGGAGGCCAATCATCGACCAGTAATTTTTGGCCAAAATCAGAAATTTCCTCCTTAAAAATATTAGGATAAAACAAAACAGGCAGGAACATATCTTACTATTCGAAGTTTGGGAGATATTTTTCACAAACAAGCTTCTAAGATAGCAATTCCCTAGTGTTTTGACGGAGAAAATATTTGTTGAGCGGCAAAGATTATAGATCAACTAGCCCTTTAAAAAGAAACTTTACATTCTTACACATAGAACTTTTTTTTTGGACATTTCATGAGCACTTATGTTACAATAAATCCATTTGAAAGAACCTTGTGAGCAGGCGAGGCGTTAATTGAAAGATTGAACATTTTCATATAAGTCAGAGACTTCAGACATTTTGTAATCCAAAAGTCCAGGAGCGAACCATAAATTTTTGTGGTTTCTTTCTTTCTCCTGATAATCAGAGGCTTTTTTTAGGTACCAGCACTGAAAAAAAAAAAATTGTTTGAATTAACAATTTAATTGTCCAGAATGGAGCCCTCAATTGGTTTTGTGAATTCAACAAAACGAAATGGTGAATCAACAAAATAACTGACAAAATAGATTGTTGAATCAACAAATTGTTTGGGAGTTTGCCTCACATTTTGTTGGTTTAAGTAACAATCTGTTTTGTCAGATTAACAATCTTATTTTGATGATTCACCATTCTGTTTTGTTAAATTAACCAAACCAATTGAGGGCTCCATTCTGGACAAATTGAATTGTTAATTCAAACGATTTTTTTTTTTTTTTTTTTTTTCAGTGAGACTTCACCTATTTTTCATATTCAGATTTTCTTCGAGTAAGAATCAGTGATTCTCAAAAACAAAGCAAAAGGCAGTGTTGCCAGACTTTCCTATAAATAACCAACTTTTACATCCCGTTAAAAGTGGAAAATCAGATAATTATCCAAAAAATGGCAACACTGGTAAAAGGGAGGAGTGCCAATAAGACCGGTTTTTGGCTCGACCCCACATCACTTTTCCAGCAACTTTGTCAAAAAGTATATAAATATGAAAGCACTTTGGCGCAAAGCATAGATCGATATTGTAAAAGTCAAATTTACCAAGTACCAATTTCAAAAACATTGTAGTATGCCTCCAAAAGGTCCAAATTTAAAAAAGTTTGGTTCAAAAGTGCTCCTGCTAATCAAATTAAAATTAACTAGAAGCAATTAATCTTGGGGGAAAAAATATACCTGCGTCTGAAATTTGGTCTTTAGCTGGCTTTCAGGGCTCTAAAACTTCTAATGATGTTTTGAAAGTTTTGAATCATAAAATTTTTCTTGGGATGCAAGGGAAAAAATACACCAGTGTCTAAAATTTGGTTTACAGGGCCCAAAAATTTGATTGAATTCTTAACAAATTTTGAATTATCGATTTTCACGGGATGCAGAGCTAAAATCGAAAAATGAACTTAAACTGGTTAATGAAGCTACATTAAAGCAATCTAAGCTTTGAAAGCCTTAAACTCAACAATTATACTCAAGAAATGCACATCTATCAAGTGAAAAATTAACCGAAAGCACGGGTCTACTTCCTGTCTTTAAATGATCATTTGAAGATATTTCACAAGTAAGATGCTATGAATAGTCCGACTATTACCGAAATCACTCTAAATTTTGATATTTTACTAGATCCCAAAAAAATTGCTAGTAAAAGAAATTGTTAAAAAATCAACAAAATTTTTGAGACCCAAAAATCAATTTTGGAACAATTTAGGAGACAGATATATTCTTCTCTGATAGCACATAATTTGGAAAATATTAATGATAATTATCTCAGATTATGAGAATTCCAACCTAATGTAGGGAAATGAAGATTTTTTTAATAACGTGTCTACATCGAATATGGACCTTTTGATACATTGAGAACCAAAAACAATAGAAACCTGCGGTTTGTGTTTAGATGCTCACATTTTTATATTCTTTTTAATAATATTATCAAACTATAGGAGCTGTAGTGCAATGTGCACACAAAGGCTTGAGATCCAAAAAAAGTGGCAAAAAATCATTGAAAAAAAGTCATCAAAAATCACCAAATTTGACCCTTAAAGCTTATTTTAAAACTTTCCAGTGACATTGGAGCTGTTGCAAACTTTTGCTACAGGCTTATTAATAGTTGATTATGGGGTAATACCCTGTAAAAATAACGATTAGCGCACTAAAAAATCACGAAATCCACTCCTAAACTCACAAAATGCTTTTAAACGCGAGACCGTAATGGCGGCCGGGGCCGCGGTTTGCATTGGGTTTCCCTATCTTCAATCAGCGCCATCTACAGGAGGTAGTCTCGCAACACCACACAAGAAGGAGAAGAAGCACACAATTGCCATAAGAAAACCGCGGCCTCGGCCGCCATTACGGTCTCGCGTTTAAAAGCATTTGTGAGTTTAGGAGTGGATTTCGTGATTTTTTAGTGCGC